>KZ871766.1:31006-45397 GCA_003456935.1 Machilis hrabei | reverse complement strand
AAATATTGTTCTGTACAGATTTAAACACGTAATTTACATTTAAAAATCTAAGATTGAAAAAAATCAAAAGAATCTTATTTAAATAAAAAAAATCCGATTTATTTGATTTTTTTTATAAAAATCACGATTTTTTTAAACCCTGGAAGTAGGCATTATTGTCAAAATTTATTTACTCCAGGGGTGGGTTGCAAGAAAAATCTTTAAGTGCAAAAATAGACGTAAGTCTGAGACTGACAATGCATTTTCTCAGTCTGTTGCACTTGTTCTGTCAGGTAGCGCTAGTAACTCTAATTAAGCTGTTTTATATGGCGCTAGTAACTCTAGTTGGCAACTGTAGTACTTAGTTGCGCACATTGTAAGCAAGCGTCAAGAGTGTCGGGAGGTCGTTTGAGTGCATTNTGATTTCAGATTCGGTAATAGTGGTAACAACTCCGAAAATCATTACAAATGGCCCAAAGTGACAGTTTCCGTTTGAATTGTGGGTCAAGATCATTACGTTACAAGAAGAAGAAAAAGAAATATATATTGTCTGTCAATGGGGGTGCCAAGACCATTCACCGGTATCGAGATACAGGTTCGTGCGATAATTAATTCCCTTGTTTTGGAGCACCCAGAAAGACATCTCAACGAAGGGAGAAGTTTTTGCGGTAGTGACAAGTAAGAGCGACAGATTCAAAACCGTCCTTGATTTGACAGCTGAACTCAACAAATCCAAGGATACCCAAGTGAGTGAGTCAACACTGAGAGGGTGCCTGGCAGCTAAGAATCTCAAAGGTTACGTGGACAGAAAAGAACTGGGAGAGGGTTTTATTTACAGATGAATCCAAGTTTGAAATATCTGGAAGCAAGTGCCGTCAATCTGTACTACGTCTGCTTGGGGAGCACATGAAGCCGCAGTGCATAGCTCCAACTGTGAAGCATAGAGGGGGCCCTGTGATGGTCTGGGGGGAGATGTATTGAAAGTAGTGGGAATAATAAAAAAAAAGAACATTATCATAGCATCCTGCAGCCAAACGTAAAGACNTCTGACTGGAAAGGGGTTCGTATTACAACAAGACAACTACCCAAAACTTACATCCCACCTATGCAAAAACTATTTGCAGTCCCTAGAGAAGAAGAGAATTCTAAAGAACGTGGAATGGCCCGCCCAGCCGCCAGATGGTAATCAAATCGAACTACTAAGCGATGATCCGCAAACAGCGAATCACGAGCGAGTCGCACCTCTGGGAGGTTCTCCAGCAAGAATTTCCCGTATTCCAACTAAATCCCTGCGAAAGTTGATCCACCGCATGCCGAGGGTATGCAAGGCAGTTATTAAAGCAAAGGGTGGNTACTTCGAGGAATCTTAAATTTAATGGAAATTCCTGATTTAAAGAACCTGTTCATTAATGTACCTTGATTTTTTNTCTTTATTTAAATGTGTGGATTATCTAGTGCATTTTCCTTCAAATTGTACACTTTTATAGGGTGTTTCCAAACTTATGGAGGGTACTGTATATGTGTGTATTTTTGGATACCTATAGCCCAGACACCCTGTATTGTGTGTTTACCAAGCTCTTGAAGCAATAATAAAATGTAGTGGATGTATTTTTTTTTTTACATATTAAGCTTTGAGGAGGATGAAGTAGGCTCTTTGTCATGTAGAAATAAATAAGTAGCCTATTTGCAATACTAAGTGATTCTTGACTGCCATGAATATAATTTTTCAGCATCTAAAGATCTTGGGAAACATTTGGCGGATTTATAGATATAGTTATATTATGTACATCCAACTTCATTTTTTATACAGAAACATTAGACTTGTGTCTGAATAGTGAGAATCAGATTTCATGTTGAACTTTATTTTGTAATGTGTACACATTTTAATGGTTTCTAAAGTTTTATATTCACTATAGCCTACCTTGTTTTGTAATGTGAAAATGTTTGACTGATTTTTAATACATGTAAACTGTTTGAAGAAGTCACACTAATCAATTTGTATGAAAATAACAAATAGTGAAAACTGTAATATATCTATTTTGTAATGTGAAAATTACAATGGAGGACCTAGTTGTACTAATGACTTAATATTGCTTAAGCTGTTATCACTTGCATTGCGAATTGTTAGCTACGATGTTCAACTTTCAGTTTCAGTTTACTCTAACCCATGTTTTCGAAGCTAAGTCGTTAGTCCACCCAAATTCTCAACTGTTTGACAAACTGTGTTCTTTTCAATAACAATTATACAAAATTCACAATATTATTAAATGTNCCATAATCTAANTAAATAGTAGGGGTACACTGGTATCTGATACTACTATTTTGGGCCTATATTCAATAAAAATTAAGAAAAATAAATTTTAAAAAATGATAATTTCAGGCTGCATAAATAATGTGAACAATTTATCAGCTGAGAATTGTTTTTAATTTTTACAAGTTAAATATCAATATTAGGACATTTTTCAATCAATAGTTTGTACTGTAAATTTGATAAATATAATGGAATAAGTAATTTTTGTAAATAAATAAAAAAAAATCAAATTAACCCAAAAAATTGATTTAATAAAAAAAAAATTTTTATTTAAAAAAGAAAATCAACAACCCTGCAATCTGTGTTATCATTTGGGCATAGTCCATTCGTTTGAGGTAAGATTTATGTATTCCTGTTTGAACAAGAAATAGATTTAGTGCTGCACAATAAAATTGCATCACTACGAAATATTTGTCCCACAAATGTAAAATGCTATATAAGGGTCAAACATATGTACTTAAGTAAATTAATNAAATTTGGTGCCATTACANCTTTAACTTTTTACTTACAAATATCAATATGTGGTATGTCCCCCATTGTTGTTTATACAAGCTGCTATACGGCGTGCCATGTTGTCATATAGGGGTACAATATCATCTTGTGGAATATCTAACCATGCTGCCACTACTTGTTGGNGAAGTTGATCAAAGAAGTAGGTGGTTGTGGTATCTCCTCAGACGTCTACCTATCATGTCCAGACGTGCTNGATGGGAGAGAGATCTGGTGACCTGGCAGGCCATGGAAGTACTGGCACATTTCTAAGGAATTGGCATGTGACAATTGCTGTATGTGNGTGCGCGTTATCATGCTGAAAAACTGCCCGAGACGTTTGGTTCAGGAAGGATGTAGAATGGAATCAATGTAACACTGTGCAGTAACAGTGACTAACGGTGATCGACCAACACAACTGATATCGCCCTACACCATGATACCNGGTGTTGATCCTGAATGACGTTCTGCAAAACAAGCTGGATTCGTCCTCTCACCTGTACGCTTCCACACGCGGTTCCTGCCATNATGCCGACCCAAATAGAACACTGAACACCATGGATCTCCACTCTTCTCTCCAATGTTCTCTAGCTCTACACCAATGCAATCGATTAAGCTTATGATATGGTAGCAAAGTCAGTCTTTGAAGTGGTCGACGGGATTGAAGGCCTGCTTCTGTATGCAACATCTAATGGTCATGGTCAATATGGGTCGACCGATAGCTGGTGTCACTGCATGCCTGATATCACTAGAAGATAATGATCGGTTTGCTATTGCTGTCCGTCTGATGTGGCGGTCCTGTCTGTCTGTAGTAATTCCACTGGCCCCAGAACCACGTGTAAGGGTATGTGAATGATTCCTCTGCCACTGGTTCCAACATCGAATCACGGTGGCTGAATTTCGGCCAACTCNGGCAGCGACATCCCTTGATGACAATCCAGCTTCAGTGAGCCAATAATTTGGGCGCGCTCAAACTCCGTTAGCTGACGGTNTACGGCATGGACTTGACGTCTTGGTATTGTCTAAACGTTTGGCAATGTTAAATCGTGCACAGATCGTCTTAGCTTTCTTGTGATGGTGTTTGAACTGATATTTCATTACAACTCTCGGCCTTTAAATATCCTCAATGACACCACAGAATCACGTGTCTGATTAATCATTTACATATAAGCACAAGTTTGACTCCTGTACAAACTTGTACAGTCTTGCGACAAATATTTCATGTTGATGCAATTTCATTGTTCAGAAGTGTATATATAGATTATTGCTTTTATAAGACAAAGATAATAAGAATGTTTTATAAATTGATGTGAGATTGTTGTATCTTTTCTATAGGTATACAAAATCACGGATCCGTCTTTATTCTGGAAACCATTGTTGTGCAGTCCAAAACAGCGAATCCTTTTCGTGCAGTTTTTAGCAAGAGGATTAACNAATAGGACTTTATCGAGTGTGTTTCTGCAATTTAAGAACATCTATTCAGAAGAAGAAAAGAAAGGGCCGTAAGTGTCTTGCTAGTATGTAGAACTGTTGCATTAAACAAACAGAATCTAGCAAATTGCAGGCCTATTTCCACAACTTCATACTAGACCATATAAGATTTAATCTAGTGGTAAAGCATCTTGATTTTAATAATTTGGTTTTTAACGCCTTAACTGGCTAAACCGTCTGAAGACTCGCATCCTTTTCCTCTTAGTGTTGGACAACCAGTCTATAGGCGCACACAAGTTTTTACTCATACTTGAGTTGGCTAACCCGTCTTGAAACGCTTGCCTTCAAAGATCCTAAAATGAATACGTGTTCAAGTTCCATGTTCGCTGTGTTGAATTAGCTGCTATTTCACTTTANTTTGGTATGAAAATGAATATCGTGCAACTTCTTGGCATTCAGTTTTCATCATGGCTGTATAGAGGCAAAACAAAACTCTGATAGATGTAGTAATTGCTCNAATGTTGATTGAAAGTGATAGTTCTGACGAAAATAGTAACGTGTCCTTTGATATGAATGAATCGAGTAGTGATTCAAAGTGGGAAAGTGATCATGAAATGTCTGTAAACAGTAATATGAGGGATATAAATAATGGTAAACATTGGAAATCGCATGCAGCTTCAGAAATAGATTTCATTTTATCGAACTGAGTGGTGTTATAACAAATGTTGATGATCCAAGTGATCCTATGTGTTTATTTGAACATTTTTATGACTACAAAATATGTCAGCTGATAAGTGATTAAACTAACATGTATGCCAATAGGAATATGCATAAGCAGAAATGTAAAAAGTGTGTAGGCCTAGGCCTATATATCAATTCCAAAATAGAGATTATTTAGAGGAGGTATTGGTAAATAAAATATATTTTTTATTTTATACATGTCACTTTATATTTTGTTATGTAGGCCATATATGTTTTCAACTTTTAATTTTTTTTTTATATTCTAAAATAATTATCCAACGGGAACGGTACCAATAGCGAAATTAGCCAGTTAACGGGTTAATCGCCAGCATTGGTTTTAGAAAGGCTTATCTTGTGAAAATAAAATATTCTTACTTCTATAAAGACCTAACAAGCATTATAGATAAGCGAAAACAGTTAGATCTTGTATTCTTAGATTTTTGTAAAGCATTTTGATCTCTCCTCGTGCCAGGCTTTGGCATAAATTAGAAGCTTACAAACCAGATTCTGTGGTACTTGGCAGTGGGGGACTTTTCTTGATGGGCCTGGTGAGTATCACTAGTTAACGGGTTAATCGCCAGCATTGGTTTTAGAAAGGCTTATCTTGTGAAAATAAAATATTCTTACTTCTATAAAGACCTAACAAGCATTATAGATAAGCGAAAACAGTTAGATCTTGTATTCTTAGATTTTTGTAAAGCATTTTGATCTCTCCTCGTGCCAGGCTTTGGCATAAATTAGAAGCTTACAAACCAGATTCTGTGGTACTTGGCAGTGGGGGACTTTTCTTGATGGGCCTGGTGAGTATCACTGGAAGGCTAGTGGTCAGATTCACTTCCAGTTGCTTCTGGAGTATTGCAGGGTAGTGTTTCTTTTTCATGTTAATGATTTTCATATGTATGTCAGATCTTCAATCTAAAACAAATTGTGTGTAGCTTTAATAGATTACAGGTTGTGTTTGTTCAGATCAGGGAAATCTGCATGTATCATTTTTCATTGAATTTCTTCCATGTGCAGAACAAAAATAAATAGGCACATTGTGCATTACTCATTGTGTAAATAAGTGAGAAAATAATCAGCAAAACTAAGTTTTACCATGCTGTGTTAAAAAAAAAGAAACTAAATTACGACATCAATACGCCGTATTGGCATATTCAGAATATTTGCCGAAGTCTAGTTAGATTGAACTTTTCTTTGGGCAAGTTCAGCCTCTCCTTTCGCAGCAACTACACCACCGTTTGTTGAAAGTGTTACACACCTTATAAGTGCACTCTTTAGTGGCATACNACTTTCAACAAATGGTAGTGTATATGGAAAAGGCCATGAGATGTAAGCGTGAAGTGGTTTCTGATTGGGAAACTGTTCTATCTTTAGGATAGCAGTCACTGAAAGCATTCTAATAAGAAGACAAGAACAGTACATAAGTGATTAGCCTGAACAGGAAGTGTGCAGCTCCCATGTCAGTTTCTTTAAAATTTTGAATACCATAAAAGTGGTAAGCAGTACTTGCTAATTTAATAGCATAACAAATGCCAGTAGAGTTTTCTATGTAAGTTAGTGGCATAAATGTATATTTCGAACTGTCTGCTAAGCTAATGCAGAATTCTTGAGAAGCATCAATTAAGTTGTACTATAGTTTGAAGACTGCAGAATTAAGTATAAGATGTTGCTTTGTAAACTTGTTTCTGCTGAGCACCAGCTGCTAGTGAAATAATAGTCTGCTTTATACATTTTCATCATTGACAAACAAAAGTACGAGTATTCGTTCAGTCCTGTAATTTCAAGCTTTTATGCTGATTCTTTTTCAAGTATATAAATTAAAATTATTGGAGAAGGAGTACATGTGCTATTCCCTGTGAAAGATAGTCTTTGTATTCAGTTTTATCTTTTTTTTTTCCTCATAGGTTTTCTAAAAAGGAAGATGAAATGATCATGCACTTTGTATCTAACAATGGCATTAGGTTTACAATGCTGTCTCCACAAATGAGGCGAAATCCCAGCATCTTGTCTAAAAGATGGCGCAAACTAAAAAAAATTAACAATATCAATGATGATCGGGGTAAATCAAGGTAAGGATATTCAAGGTAACACAGAATGTGTTCTGTCTCAGATATGCTTGTTTTGAAAGTTGAGTACAGTGGGGTTCATTGTGCTTTCATATAACTTCTTCAAATACACTTGCATTCAGCAAAACATAATTTCTATTTAATTAAAAATACTGTAAAATTATATTTTTGTGTATCTACTCTTTATTGGGTATTGTATAATGCTGTATGTATTACTGTACAAGGATGTCCGAAAAATAAGGTACAAGTTTGTATTACAAAAGATTTTATTAATCAGAATGAAACTTGCATCTTATGAATGGTGTAGTTTACTCTACTCCTCTATAGAATCACCAGCCATAGTTGAAATATTTATTCCACTCAGGGACGAGATTCTTAGACCCATATTCATAGTCAGGAACGAATCCATTACTTCGTCATGTCCCCNTGAAGCTACTCCTCATGTCTAAATCAAGACCCTGTTTCATAGTAATTTCCTTGCCATGTCATCGTGAAGAGATGGNGAGGCCAGGACAGAGCGAGGAATAGCCAAAGTTATTCCTCGAAAGTGCTATTTCATAGACGATCCTTGTGTAAGGCATTCCTTCGTGACATATAATTGAATTAATGTACTATGGTTTTTTTTACCTTGTTTGCATCAAATTTTAATTTTTACACCTTATTGACTGAAATTATATATTAAAAATAACGATGTATGAAATTAATTACTAGAAAATTAGTAAAAGTGCTACCCCTAGCGGTTGTAATTCGAACCAGTAGGTCTCGTGTAGTGGTGCGATTCAGTAGGTACGGTATAATAGTTGGCACGCTTTCACTCGAAAACTGCCGGTAACCGTCGAGTAAGTGCAGTNTATTAGTCAGTATATAAAAACATTATGTTGGTTTTATGTTTAAAAACACCCTAATGCTTTCAACACATAGCTCTCAAAAGTAGTGGTCGTAGAAGAGTTTTTTTTAAATAAGATATATTACTGTAGTTTTGAATTATTCATAAAATGTACGTTATTTGCTACTGCATATCCTATACGGCTATACCTAATCTCAATCATTTCCGATGTATTCTAAAAAAAATGACATTTGTGAAAGTCACTTCAAGGGTCCATTCCTCTCTTATGTTAACAGGCAAAGAAACAATTTTTGGTGTACTTGTAGGTGAGGCATGCAAGAGCTTATAGCCATCATCTGAAAGCTTGCATTTGCTCTAGCTGCATTATTTTCTTATTTAACTTGAAATGCATATACACGAAAGCATTAAAATCATCAAATTTATCCATTTTTTCTGCTAATAAATACAAAATTACTCTCCGATGCTCACAGTGTTCTAGTTAANAAAGTATTGGCTGCAGAAATAACAATCAAGTAACAGTGAGGGCACAACGAAAACTGATATATTGATGTCCTCGTTAGGAAGGGGCGAATTAAGGANGAGGAAATTTCCAGAGTTGGATGAGGTACCACTTTCGCATCTATGAAACTGAACGAAGAACTTCGTTGCGAGGAAATGCCTGACGAGGACAGAGTCCTGGCCAGACAATGGCAAGGAAACGACTGTGCAATAATGGGCCAGAATATCTTTACCTTGCTTATTTTTCAGCCTTTCCTCAGCTTGTCTTCACAGCGAGGAAACCACTATGTACATGGGCCTTAATCTTCTCCTTATAAAAAGAAACCTCTGATTTTTTAAGTTTGTCATCCGCTTCAAACTTTATTTCCCAACAAATGATTTTTCAAAGACCCAAACAGATGTATATCAGATAGGAGTGAAATCGGGACCATGAGGCGGATGGACAAAAAGACCTTCCACTTGTGTCTGAAGCCACCCTNATGTCATAGTTGCTGGTCTCCCTTGTTGAACTTCTGGACCTCCGTACAGTATTGTTTAATTCATTGCATCAAACGCATACTTGTTTTCGGCTGGTGACAACGGAGCTAACGAGGCAATCCTGATTATCTACANGAATCTGTTGTACGGTTTCTACGAATTGTTGGAAATTTCTTGCATAGGATGATGTGTGCCCTACTAGAGGGTTTACTATGTTTTTGGCAATTTCATAGCATGGTGAATTTCGTAAAAAATTATGGGTCTAAGAGGAGAATTTTCCTTGTGAATCTTTGTTAGTTTGTGTATGTGAGAAGGCTTTCTGTGTTGATAAACTAGTCTTGGTATTGTAATTTGGATAGTTTCTTCATGAGTAAAAGTAACTGAATTTCATAAGATAAACTCTTATGGAATCCATGTTGTTCCCTGATTAGTAATCCCATTGTCAAAAACATTCAGATTAGAACTCGATTTGTTTATTTACACTATGGTTTTGCTGAACTGCAATTTTCCAATGAATTTTAAATTCACACTGTTGAAACTAGTTATGAACTTGGGCTTGCATAAATTTGTTAAATATTTGCTGTAAAGAATTTAGAAATGATTTTCATACACATATCATGGCACTGAGTTTAAAACAAAAACCACAGTACCTTTTCTTAGCAACAATGATAAAAGAGAACTTTTAAATAATTACACATTTTAAGTAAGTATTAAAATATGAACAAAAATTAACTTCACAATTAACCAGCTACTATAAATTACCAACATTCATGAATAAAACTTCAATAAAATGTATCGTGTGATACGAAAAAAAAAATAATCAAACTGACAGGGTCCTCAATGCCATACATTAGTTATCGTGAGTGACAGTCAAACAGATGGAGATACAGCTGATTGTATTGCTTCCCATATTTGTAGAATCCTTCAAGACATTGTTTCTCTAAAAGGACATACGAGGTCTGTCTGGAAAGCATCCAGTCATTTAATATTAACAAATATATACTGTGCCTAGGACAATGGCGCTTTAATCCCCTTCAAAGTAGTTCCCTTTGGACCTCACATGTATCCCAGCGACTCTTCCACTTTTCTAAACAGTCTGCAAAGCCCTCATTTGGAATCGCAACCTCGTCACGTTCTCCTTACAGAAATCTACGGTCTAAAATCTCTTCCCTTTCAAAGGTGATGTTAGCTTTGGATAAAGCCAGAAGTCGCAGGGAGCCAAATCAGGGCTGTAGGAGGGCTGAGACACCTGGGTGATTTCATGTTTTGTAAAAAACAAAACAAAAAATGCACGAGATGTGATGAAGCTGCCAGTCACCACTTGCCCACAGCCACAGCCGTTTCCTTCTTACTGCATCTCTCACCCAGCGAAGAACATCCATTTAGTACTCCTTATTAATTGTTTGGCCTGGAGGAGTGTACATGATGGACAACACCTTCACAATAAAAAAAAAACACCGTCAACATGGCCTTGACGTTGCTCCGACTTTGCCAAGCCTTCTTCGGACGTGGAGAACCAGGTGACTTCCATCGGGAAGACTAAGCTTTTTTTTTTTTTTTTCAGGGTCATAGCCATGGACCCACGATTCATCTCCTGCTATGACCCGTTGGAGGAAATGTGGGTCATTGTTAGCGGTTTGAAGCAAGTCTTCAGCAACTGCAGTACGAAATTCCTTCTGCTCTCGTGACAGAGGCCACATAACGAATTTCTTCATTACAAGTTTCATGCCAAGATCCTCTGTTTTTGGAATCCCCAGATCATTTTCTAATGCTCGCACTGTCAGTCGCAGATTTTCGTAGATTGCAGCCCAAACTCGTTCAACATTCTCAGGTGTTCAGGTTGTTGAAGGCCTGCCAGAACGTAGATCGCTTTCAACAGATTTCCGGCCATCTTTGAAACGTCTGTACATCAATTTTGTCTAGGCTTCACTCATTGAATCAACCCTGAAAGTCTTCCTAATTAACCGAATAGTTTCTGCGGACGAATGTTAGAGTTTTATGCAAAATTTGATGCANATTCGCTGATCCACTTGGTCATTGTGAACGCGACAGTCACACAGTACACATGCTCACTCAACGGCGTCTAGCAGCCAACTGAATAGTCCAATGGGCTAGTGAGTGTTCAGACGTGCGCAGAAAGGTCCCCTCTGATTGGCTGTCAAGTTACATCGAGGCAGCGCAGCGCAAACCGTTCTTGTGATACTCAGAATGGTTGGATACTTTCCGGACAGACCTCNTACATTAAAGATGCATTTGTTTTTAGTACTCGATGTGTTGTTTCCTGTTATTTCTGCAAATATTACCAAATCTATTAAATATACTTTAATTTCAACTGGTATTAAGTACAAAATGTTCTCTTTGTTTGGTGAAAGTTCTTAAAGTTAGGGTGCCTTATGGAACCAGGTTTCATAGCTCTTACTAAATTTGATTATCTTGTTCTGCATATTGCCTTCTTCAGTTCGCATTNTAAGGCCTAATTGAAGATTACTGAAAGCTCTGAAGTTTAATTCCAAANTTCTAAGTCACACAAGTGCTAATTGCTAGCGAGTCAACTGCCCTCCACATTTGGCTTTATTATTTTTTTTCTTGTCTCTTCCTCACAGGTTTTCTAAAGAGGAAGANGAGCTGATCAAAGGTTTTATAGCTAAATATGGCAACAAGTTTGCAGTTCTCTCNCGAAGAATGAACCGAGATCGGAAAGCGCTGTTAAGGAGATGGACCAAACTCAAGAAAGCTAATAAATCCTAAGGTATAATATATTTTAATGCTGTATACATATAGAGCAAAATTCAAAGATACAAAAAAATCAAGGAATCAGCCTTCATGTCACTTGCAGTTGGAACAATCAATAAACCTAGTAAAGAACTGAAGCCCATGTGGATCTTTACACTGAACAGACAGAGTAAGATTGACTAAGGTCATTACCCTTTGGATTAACCGAGTAAATAACATACTCGGCTGAGGATCGTGGGTGCGAGTGCTAGAGCCAGAGAGAGATTTAAAAAATAATTCTCAACAGCAATTTCAAGTAGGCTGATGGTGACTGTAGATATATCATTTGAAACATAGCAAGCATAGCTAGCCAGACAATAGTATAGAAAGTGTCTGGTACAAGTTTATTGGTAGTGCAGCAGTGTTTTTGTTGTTTGTTTCGCATAATAGGATTGCGAGAGTTAATACTGTATTTTAGTTGCAGATTTTTTATATATATAAAATTGCCCTGGTGGAGGCAATAAGAATGGTTATTTGTAAGATCCTTACTGTTTATAGTACTTGAGAGAGATGTGGAGCAAGTATGTTTTCCAAAATATATATCACAAGGTAACAAAACAGAAAAAAACTGTAGGACGGAAATATACTATACGAATGGAGAAATACATTTCCATGTCAGCATGCGTCCTTCTAGATACGGCCATAGTTGCCTGTATGTGAACTGTTGGACACTTCTGAGATGGGATACAACAGAATACTGATTTGTAATGCTTTATCCTTGGTATTGTCTAAGATGATAAAATATTGATTTTAAAATATGTTTTACCATTCAGTTGCACTGCTGATATATTTTGTTTAATTGCTTAATCAAATGGGTAGTATCATGAAGTTTTCAAACTATTTATGGATGGGTTTTTATCACTTGAGGCAAAGCAACTGGTTCTCACAGGAGAATGAATAGTCTTTCTAAACCATCAGGAAAGTGCTGCACTGCACTGCACCATTTGGTCATGTATACAGGGTTATTCAAAATGATGTGACCAAATTAAACTGCTTATTATTTCATGCCTACAGGATGTACAGTATATTAGTAAAATGTATAGGAGTGATCGAGCTAGAGTTGAAGTCAGATAAAAGCACATAAGTCGTCTTCAGTCCTGCTGACCTGATGGCGTCTCCTTTGGGGAAGTAATTTTGTGCACTCTGCTATTATGAAACGGTCAGCTACAGCGGTGCAGAGATAGTTTCAGACTCAATATCGTAAGAGGACACCAATTTGTCTATCCATTTATAAGTGGTACACACAGTTTGTGGATACTGGCTGCATTTGCAAATGAAAAAGCACTGGGCTTCCCAGCACAAGTGATGAAAACATGGAGCGCGTGCGGCAGATCTTCGTGAGGAGTCCGCTTAAGTTGACAAACAGGGCCAGCGGAGAGCTTGGTTTGCCACAAACAACGGTGTGGTGGGTTCTACGGAAATGATTGACAATCCGTATGGACTGCAACTGTTACAATCACTGAAGTCTACTGACAAGGATAAGATATTTGAGTTTTGTTGTCACATCCTAGCGATGGTGGACGATAACAAGGCCATTACAGACGGCTAGTCTTCACTGCTGAAGCTATATTTCATCTCTCTGGAAAGGTGAATCGCTACAACATTCATATTTGGGAGTCTGAGAACCCACATGTGACAACTGAGCATGAAAGAGATAACCCAAAAGTAGCTGTTGGCATTCTTTTTTGCAGAATCCAAGGTGACTAGCGTCATGTACCTTGACGTGTTGACAGAATGGTAGCTGCCTAACTTAACCCAAGATGAGAACAGGTTCATGTTGCAGCAGGATGGGACCCCCCCACAACATTTTCATCTGGAAGTACAGATGCTATAGAACGAACACTTCCCACGTCGTGCCACGGACAAAGATATCCCTTTGATGGAAATGACCGCCAAGATCACCAGATCTCACCCCGCTGGATTTTTTGCTGTGGGGCTTTGTGAAATACATGGTTTATACGTCCCTGCTACCAGTGACACTGCAGCAATTAAGACGACGCATTGACAGTGAAATCACGAAAATTGACAGAAACGTGCTGCAAAAGGTGTGGGAAGAGATGGGATATCGCTTTGACATGTGTAGGATCGCTCGAGGTGCACATATTGAATGTAGGCAAGTTAAGGTGATAACTTGAACTGTTGCACTTTCATTTGAAATAAATTTAATTGTAATTGTTCATGTAGTTCTGTAGTAATAAACAGTTGAAGGTGGTCACATAATTTTGAATAACCCTGTATAATGAAACCATATACAGTGGTATTACAAAATTTGTGTTTGCCTCCCCACAAGAAATATTTGGGGCCCCTGCCTGAAAGACTAAAATCTAAAGTTTATTTACTTTGGGTAACATCGTACCTTGCAATCAAAATTAGTTGATTGCAGGCTAATGACATCAAATTTAGTTGTGTCCATATTTCAGATACGCTATCTAAACTATGATAGCGGCCTAATACGAACCATTACGATGTTATTAGTCCCATACACTAATACAATATTTTAATACTGGTAATACTAACGCATTGTTCGCGATCTGCTTAACCTTTATTGAATTTCGTTTCGACATTCTTTGAATAAGAATAAAAAAATAAAAAGATATACTCCAAGACATTTATAAAACTAATTAACAATATTTGAAAAGTGCTACTTACAATTTTCGATCCTCGGTCCTTACTGAAAGTAGCGTGCATGCTGAGATTTCTGAGAAGCAAATGTTGTTATTATTTCACTCACGTCGATAGATCTTGCTCAGCAGATAATTTTTTTATTAGTTTTAATTTTG
>KZ871765.1:49256-69125 GCA_003456935.1 Machilis hrabei | reverse complement strand
CATTGCTCAAGTTTTGTGACTATAGTTTGATGCATAACTCTTGATGAAAATATTATCTGGCAACCTCATGGAACCTACTCAAAGCACACTGAAGAGAAAAAACGGAAGGAATAGGTGGAGGCAAAAAAATAAGAGAGAACAAAGAAAGTGTGATTGAGGTATGTACACTGACAATAAGAGGGTATAGGAAAAAAAAAATAAGCGAAGAAATGAGGTAAGAAGGGAAACAGGAGGGGAAATAAATTTCAAAAGAGGGAAATAGCATAGTATGGAAGAAATGGTGAGAAACAAGAGGCATGACAAAGTATAGAAGAAAATGTAACAAAGAAAGATTAAATGTAGTAGAACGGAAAACTGAAACGTAGGAAAAAAGTAGACAGAAGAAAAGGAAGAAATACAGAAGGGGTGACAGGAGTGGGAAAAGAGATGAAAAAATATATGGTAAGATGGTGAAACTATGAAAAATAAGAGTAGCTTAGAAAGATTAATATATGATTTCTCAGCAAGTTCAACTGGTAACCCAGTTTTTGTTTGAAGAGGAAAAAATGCATTTTCCTGTGAATTTAATAAAGATAACTTCCGATAAGAAGTGTATGTAGCATACACAAGACGTAAAATTTCCAGAATTAATATTACATTTCCCGACTATTGCAGGTTGAGCGGCCACGCCACCTTCACAAAAGGAAAAGGAGATTAAATAGGGGCTGAAACATTGTACCATTCTTTATTACACACACATACAATGCTGCATCACAATTTGCCTTCCTTCTACTTTCGTGTTGCAAATTCCTGATAATGGGTTTGCNTGCCAACTTTAAGATGGCATTCATATCAACCTCCTTCCTAATCCTTTTGCTATGGACATGGAAANACGTGTTCAAATTTTCGGTTNGTTTTTGACTGCACTAGGTGTCGAACAAATATAAAAGGACACGTCCATAAAGCAAACGCCTTCTTCACGGTATCAAAGTTAAACACCAAATCTAAATCCATGCAGTTTGTCCACTCCACTCATAAAAGTAGTATACTGGTGCACTGCTCTCAAAAGGGCTTAAGAATTAGCTTACCTGAAACATTACAGTTAAATACAGCTGAAACATGGAGGCATACAAAGCATAAAATTACAACGATTAATTTATGACACAAATACCAATTGGGCTTTCTTTCATCCTAATACAAGCCTGTTTGCGCTCCATGTCTGCAATCAGTTTCCTAATACAGTTACATTTGGAAACACAACAAAAAAATCCTAGAATTATAAAACACAAGTTCAGCAGAGTTACAAACTTAGAAGGGGCCCACTTCTTATATTACAATTGGTGGAAAAATCTACAGTTTCACCAATTTCAAACACGTAACCCACACACACGCGAAAGCGCCCGTTCGTTCCACGCACGCGTCCACNTTTGCGTNAGTTACGCGGCAAATTACAATATCGCTTTAAAGCAAGTTACACTAAGAGAAGAGTTCAACAAAACTAAAAACAAAAAAATAATTTTCTTACCATCAACAATCACACACAGTAATTGATTACAGTGCCAACTTTTGTCAAAAGATGGCATCACTACAATACTTGTCTTTTCAAAGTTTAATCGATCTTTCGACGCCGTCTCGTCGGCGTCGAATTTTCTAAATTTCGAACAAGTACCGCTTCGTGAGAAACTTTAAATGTACACACTCTCTCGTGTGAATATTTTGGGACATAAAACATATACACTCAAAGACGACCAAAGAAGGATCGGTTAATTATCCCGGACAATCAATCGTTAATTAACAACTACGTAAGTTTAACACTGCCTTAGTCCTAAGTTCAATTGTGTTACACAGAGTAAGAGAAACAATAATATATAATCAAATCAAACCAGCAAACTGGCAATTAGAAACTTAAATGCTGATTACGTTTACGTATTTTCATATTACATCGTTAAAGACAGTTTTATATTTATTCTATATCTATCGATTATTGATCTGTCAGCATTAAAATTAACATTTCAGTTTAACAAAAAGATCACACAGAAATGTACAATATAGATCATTACATTTTATTTTTACAAAGCTATCCTGCTGAAATGACACACAACCAGCTTATTCGAGTGAATCGGAGCATATTTAATACAGATCGGACACCAAAGTATAATTTGGCTAAATACATCATCGGCCGAACGCCTTCGGAAAACGTCCCGAAAGTGAATTGATTATCTATGTAGTACATACGGTGAGGCTTACATGTCTAAAAAACTTCCAGTAATTATTCACTTGTCTTAATTCTACACAAGAAGTCATCATATTCTAATCTAACTCAAGGAAATGTTATGTATTTATTTACCATGACCAAGAAAACGGTTTGACAGTGGGCCCCCATTTAAAATTATACACTTCTTACATTTTGGAAATGCGTCACAAGAGCATGACAAGTACATTTTCGTTTTTATTCTTTTTTTTAATCCATTTACAGGATACTGTATACAAGATTGCATATGGTGTTAAAAAGGGCAATAAAAATTCTTCAGAGCAACCCTGTACTTGCACTTGCTCCTTCTGTAGGTATGCACACAAGTGTGCTTTTTAGTCATAGTCGCAATAAAATTGGCAAAACCAATTTCCATTGATGTGCCACCAGCCTTGTCGACCGGTTATTCTAAAAATTTCTTAGTATTTGCGTGTGTATATATTATATGCAGGAGCACGAATAATAACTTTTTTATATCTTGGTAAATTACAAGTCTGACTGGTTAAAAACATGTACACCATGAATTAATTCATTATCATCTTTCTTCAGTTTAGCAAGTGCATATCTGTTTCTTTCAAATACATTTAGATGTACGTTTCATTTTTTTAAGTTGTGGGATGCACATATTCACAATACAGTGATAAAACTGAACGGAACACTCGTGTCCCTTCCATAGATTCAATTCCATCGATCGAATATATCTGATCTCTGTAAAAACGTAGGTCGAAAAGTCGCGAGACTTTCGGCAATGTCAATTTTGTTAAAACGAAAAAAAAAAAATCCCCACCATAAAACTTAACAAACAATGACCATACGTTTATCGACTGTCGAGCGTTGTGTAGTTGGCAAATGGTAAGTTGAAAATTTCCATTCTCTATTACTCTCTCCTTCCTTCTCGCATTCTACCCGACCCAAAAGTCGAGCCTCAAAAAAAATGTCCTCGTCACAGCCGGCCAACACGTGTGATTGCCAGAATCAAGTCAAGTGGGATCTTTGTTTTAACAGATGGCAGTCTTAAATACATCGTTCCGTCTCCACATCCGATACTATTTATCGCCACTTCACTTGTATCTGTAATGCAACTCAACACCTGGACAAAATGACTCATTTTACATCATATATCTTTATAACAAAATAACAAATATAGAAAAATAGATACATCTGTCTCATCTTTTTTTCATCATTTCTCATTACATCTGTTTAGCAGTTGCTGTTCTGGTCGAAACCACACCACAGCTTCGTGGAAATTGATCTCGTTCGTCTCTCGACGAAACACAAGTCTCTATTTTGTAATACAAAATCCAAGTCTCGTCGAAAATGGCAGTCTTTATTTCCATGATTACTTCAGTCAATTACAAGTAATTGTCACACATTGTTCGCTTCACTTTTATTTACTGGCACTAAATAACGGTTCACAGTTGCACAAATCAAGACAAAATTGAGGTTTATGGTCCGTTGCCATCACAATATTTGGAGTAAAATCACACGCGCCGGTTTGATTTCTGGTCGGAACGAAATCCGCCGCACGCCTACTTCTGTGCCGATCCAGCCGTCACGGCCGGTGGAGCACTCGTGGCATCGCCTTGGCCACTGGCGGCCACGGTTACGGCAGCAGCGTTACCGTCCGCATCGTCAAACTGTCCGCCAGAGGCTGGAACGGCAGCTTTCACGTCACCGGAGCCATTTGGTATATTCTTTCTGTGGAAGAGAATAACAAGCAATTAGCATTTCATTCATGTGACGCAGCTTTTACACGGATTGTATAATACGAAAAGATACAAGTGTGAATGAGCACATTTTAATTATTTAATGTTCTGCATGGATATCTAATGTAAGGCACTTTCCTTCTTGAAACCATACTAACAACTGTTGAACAGCTGTGAACGACATAATCATAATACTTGAATTCGGGGGAAACTGCCACAGAAGTGAACAAAGACTTAAAAAATAAATATTTGATCACTGCCAGTTAGGAGCTCCGAAATTTGCCGAGTAGTAAAATCAGTGAACGACTTCTGGAAGGATGAAGATTAATAGGACGCAATTATCTGGTCCCAGGAAGATTCAGNGAAGAAAAACCAAGTCAATTTGTAGTATCCACATTCCAATTTTGCCTTGGAATATGCTTAAACAGTTTCTTAATTTAAATTAAACTTATTGCCTATTTAATAGTCTAATGCCTTCTCCTTCATTTTCAACCTTCTATAAATTTATTCAAAGTGACCGATCATCCATTTGTTTTCTTCTTCCACTCCAAGCAATAGTCTGTGACGTTCTTGTAATAGTCACTCAATACAAACACTCGCTTATTTCAACAGCGATCAAATAATAACTGCTAATGCTGGAATGACTACTGCAAGGTGCTTGTTGAAATGTCAGCGTACAGGAAACGTAATATTGGTCCACCCACTTTTATATGCTTTCAAATAGAAACCGACTGCAAATCACGTCTCCCGTCCAAATAAATATGTCGATAACATTTTAACCGACGTTCAATATTGATGATCAGTTTATTGTGCTATCTCATTCAGCTTTCTAGTGTAAGCAATACTCGAGATGATTTTTTGAAAGTAGCCAAAATATCTCCGTTTTCAGGGAAGGAAACAAAAAAAAAACACTGATTTCAGGGCAAGTATCAGGAAAATATCTCCGTATTCTAAGTGTTTTAAAACAAACCACAACTAAAACATTTTAGTGTTAGCTCTACAAATATTGCTTGACAATTAAAACGTTGTCTAGTCAGCTCAAAGAGAAAACAGAAGAAGTTATATTAGAAAAGCTCTCTGATTGGGGGAAAAAGTTGATAATAAGTAATAACGCTTTCCTCGATAACCCACCAGCCAAATCCTAGCTCTTTATTAACAGAATTAGTGTACTCTGCATCATCCTAAAGATTTGTAATACTTCAGTACCTTCAACATGACAAACAAAATGATCACTTTCCATTTTACAGTGTTCTGTTACTTACCCAGATGCATTATCCAATGTCAATCCCCTCCCACGTTCCTCAACTGGTTTTCCATTGTTGGTCATCTTCTTCATTGGAGGAGGGATGACTTTTCTTCGGTTAAAGGTCTGCAAGAAAAATGCTTTTAGTAACAACACAAAAGTTTTGTAAAACAAAATTAAAAAGGCACAAAAACTTACCATCGCATTATTCACAATACGGCGACCCCTCGGCACCTTCGTTCCCCTTGTCGGGAAAGACGGTCGACTGGGAAAAGGAGGTGGCCCATAGTTACCCATCATGCTCCTCATAGGCTTTACGCCTCCAACCGACGTTATCTGTTTTAAAAGCAAACGATGCATGTGTAGATAGCACATTCTTAGTTTACAAGAATTTCCAAATTGGTTTTAAAAATGTAAGCAAAACTGCTACACAGTATGTATAAAGATAGTAAAAGCAGCATTGCAAAATTTAATTTTGCAACACGTGCAAACATTTCCTCCACCAAGAAAGAAAGTCGAATAGTGTTGCCCTCAGACCGAGTGAAGACCTTAGCAGGAGAACAACCAATGTCTAATTCTGTGTTATCAAAAAGAGGTGAAGAATGAGTTAGAAAACTTAAATAAAGTACAAGCTGCAGGGGTCGCGCTGCCGATCGCATTTTTCGCCAAATGCGATTTTTTTATATATGTGGCGAATTTTTTATTCATTTGGCGATTTTTTTATTTGCTTGGCAATCCTATAAGACTCTTAAATTGATTTCTTTTAACGCTTTATTGTAATACTGTATATATTTAGCCTGTTTTCTTTCTCCTATAGTACCAGCATCGATTCTGTCGTATCCAAACGAAGCGTAGCGCGAAATTTCGTTTCGCTTAAAACGCAAATTTTCGTTCACTTACCAAGCTACGAAAAAATTTCATTCGCTACTACGTCTTTCAGGCTTCGCCTGAAAAGACGTAGCGAATTTAATTTTTCGTAGCTTGGTAAGTGAACGAAAATTTGCGTTTTAAGCGAAACAAAATTTTGCGCTAAGCTTCGTTTGGATACGACAGAATCGATGCTGGTACTGTAACTCTCGCACTTGTATTGCGTCCAATCATCCCTTTTTTTAAATATCTACCATGTCTTGTTTAATACCAATAGTGTTATTCTATATACATGGCGACACTAAACATATTTTGGCAAAACAAATTTGTATTTGGTGAATGGAGTGGCGAAAGGAAAAGGAAAAGCCAGAGCAACCACTGCAAGCTGGGCATATACATTGAACATTCCTCAAATGAAAATTTGGTGTATACGAGATAAGAGACCAAAATTCCTGGAATTTGAATTTCATGTGCGAACTAGTTGTAGTACCGTGGCCTGCCTCCTCTAGGCACCCTCTCCCAACTGTCCAGTGCAATGCACGGCACAGAGCTAGGTGGACAGTAGGTTGTCCTCATTTTTTTTTTTTTTCCACTGTACATGTCACTCTTGCGAAATCACATCACGAAGAAATTTAGTGTTGAAGCAAAGGGTTGGCACTGAATTTTGTATCAAACCACAACGGAAACTATACGGATGTTACAAACGGCATTTGGGGACGAGGCTATGCGACATTTGCAGTGTTATGAGAGGCAAAAATGTTTCAAAGATGCAGGACGTCTGTGTGTGATGACGATCGTTCTGGACATCAGCAAAACTGAGGAAAACGTTGGGAAAATGTGGGAAGCTGTTACGGAAGGCAGATGTGCAAGACGTTAGGACTGACGTAGGGTACGGCACACATCTTTGAATTCGGACTGAAGATTTGGTGATGAGAAAAGTGAGTCTACGTGTACAAGCCAGAAAGAAAAGAAAAATTACGCTCAACCGAAACATCCTTAGAGTCCACGACCGAAAAAAGCACAGTTGGTAAAGTAGATGAATGTCCAGAGTAATGGTGACCCCGTTGTGGATGCTGCATCATGACAAAGAGTCCATCCACACGGCTGACACTATGCAGGAGTTTCTGACAAGAAACCACATGGAGGTGGTTCCCCACCCTTTACTTGCTGGACCTGGCTCCTTGCAACTTTTTGCTATTCTCACAGCTCAAACTTAAGATGAAAGGTAAGGAGGTTGAATCGCTTCCGGAGATCCAGAGAATCGCAGAAGGTGATGGACGAGCTGATGGAGGCGGACTTCCAGGAGACATTCCAGAAGTGGGAGGAGTGTTAGGCCAAGTCCACATCGTTCCACGAGGAGTACTTCAAAGGTGACATTGATGAATGTCTTGTAATTTTTTAGTCAAGGCATTCTGGCAATTTTTGGCTCGTACCTTGTACATTTATGTTTAATAAATTTTACTATTTGTAAATCTTGCTGAATGCCACATTTTGTTATAAAAATAATGTTAGAAGCAGTGTTTTTACAATGCAGTTTTACTGTGTATAAACCATTATCACACTTGTATATATTGATTATTAAAAGGAAAGTGAAAGTACCAATTTCCCTTGCTCCTCTCCTGACATTTCTAGTTTTTCTGTTAAGGTCTTTTAATCACTCTTGTTAGTTATTAACTAATTACCAAAGTCCCACTACAAAAACAGTTGTTTTAGTTAGAAGAAAGAACTTGGTCCACCAAAATCCCCATGCAAACCAGTCACTAAAAACAAGGGGGAAAGAAAGAAAGTATAACCACCAAAATGCCAGTAATAACATTGCAAATAGCATGCAATAGAACTATAATATTATAGAATGAAATTTCGTCAAAACCAATGCCAATAACAGCATTATCAATTAAGGTATCCGCTATTATCTTCGTAAAGCTGATCCACATTAAATACACACTCCGACAGTTTAGGACATGTTAAAACATACAAATTTGATGATAATTTGCCAACAAATATTTAAGTGTAACATGACTTTTTTTACCCTAAAAAAATACTCACAACCCAACAATTACAAAAGCTCGTCAGCAAACAAAAAAAGCCAATAGGAAATATTGCATAAATTTACAAAATCAATGACCAATCAGTTACTCTTTCCAAAACCTTTCTTCATTTAAAACTAACATAGCAAAATTCTACACGAGTACATGCTATAATGCGTTGCTCGAAGTCTCACAACTGACAACAGAATTCAAAGGAAAACAATTTGTTCTGAATTTTGGAGCATTTTGATGCCAAGACCTTTTGGCCCAGATCGTTACAAGGTGACGAAACCTGGGCGTACCATTTTGAGCCAGACGAAAAGGCAATCAATGGAGTGACTTCATCAATTCAATAGAAAACTCAGGATCACTGTCTTTTGGGACATTGATGAGGTGATTCTTGTGGATATGAGTCAATCAATTCAGACGCATACATCAAGACCCTGAAAAAACTCAATCAGTGCTTCCGCCGAGTTCAGCAGACAATGCACATCCTCACACAAGTCTGAAAACCCGGGAAGCAATCACCAAATTAAATTGGACTGTGCTCCCCAATCCTCCCCATAGTTCCCATCTGGCTGCCTCTGATTTTCATCTTTTTGGGCCACTACTTGTTGTCAGATAAGCCTTGCAGATGTTACGGTCTTAAGAATCTTTTTCACTTTTTAATGACATTTTTTTAACCAACACTAAGGTCAACGATATATTTATGTCTCAATTGTACTTTCACGTGTAATAATCTATATCTTCTATTTTTAAAAAAAATAGTATGATTTCAACTCTTTTGCCAAAATAGTGACTTTTCATGGTGTTTAAAAGTGATAATTTGAAGAAACACATCAGCCAGACTAGGATTAAGACATAGATTAGAACTTCCCGAGAATATTGATGTAAAAAAATTATGAATTATAGCTAACTGCTTTGCCTCTTAATGCCTATAACATGCCGTGACCTTGTTGTCGCTGCTATGGAAAAGCCGAGCATAGATAAAATGCGCAGGACAGGTTTGAAGATGACGAGGGAGTGATTCATGCACGCACTTGTTTCGCGCTGAGGTAAGGCCGTACAAGTTGATGGGGATTATGTGTAAACATAGTATGTGTAAAGGAAAGATTAATTTATAGAGAGAGTAAATTTAATACATTTTGAGTAAATAGTTTCAAAGAGAAAAAAAAATGTGGGGCATTACTTTCGGAGCAACCCATGTACATATGTATACACACAGAAATAAACTGAGAAGTCTTTGTATTGATTTATTTAACAAAATAGAAATTATAATGCACAACTGCAATAGTTGTTACAGAAGTGTGAGCAGTCACGCCAAAGTGTCAGCTACTGAAAAAGTCAAACTACAGTAAAATCTCGTTACAATGTTCCTCAGATTTTATTGATATCCCCCTTAAAATTTCCTATTGTAATAATGTTAAAATGTTTCACAATAACGCATTTCAGATTGACATATTTATTTTTCTCTCTCCAAAGCCTATATTTGATTACCATTATAATGTAAAATCCATTTTCTTATCTCAAATGATAAGATAAGGTGACATTCCCAGTGTGAATGGCATTTTGGAATGCGTGAATCATCCTGATGGCTGATGCAGTTAGTGAGAGGCCGGTTGTGTGCGAGTTGAATGAAGGTGACATACCTTTATGTGCATCAAGCAAGGACTGCCCGAGGCTTTTTTTTTTTTTTCTTTGTTTGGCTGGCAAAAGGGAATCTCCCATACATGAAGCAAGTAAAGATGGAATTTAAGGCAAGGAAAAACAAAACAAATAAAGAGAAGGCAATAGAATCAGACTATAAATCAAAACTAATTTCCTCTTTCTTATCTTGTCTTTCTTATCTTGTCTTCATTCTCAGAATTTTTTTTTTTTAGTTTCGCTTTCTTCCCATCCATTTTCTCAATTCTCTTTCTACTCATCATCCTTTATTCTATATTTGTTTGTTACTCTTCCCTCTCTTTTCCTCACTAACACCTTTATCTTCAATACTCTTCTTTCTCCATTTCTTCTGTATGTATATTCTCTTTTGAAATTATTTCTCTTCTTCTTTTTGTCCATCTTTTCTACTTTTTTCCATTTTCCTACTTACACCATTTCTTATAGTATTTGACACATCTTTCTGTTAGTACAGTATTACACACATTAGGTGTAATAACTGCATGATAGTAGGTGTATCATTTTCAATAACCAAAGTATTTCAATGTTAATAATACAGTTCTGCCACATTAATTTCAGTATAAAGTACTTTCATTATAAAGTAGAAATATGCCTAGTCCAATCAAGTGCGTTGTAATGAGATTTTACTGTATTATGAGCTGTGACATACCATGTATTTACTGTGATCCAATGGTCAGAATTCAATTGACACACATCAGTAAATGGTTGAGCAATCTTGTGCAACCACATGTCCGAGAGAAGGATGCAATGGAGGTAGCCTACACACTTTGCTGATGGACACACAACTCTGATTTTCTCAAATTTGGTTAGACAATAAATGCCAATGCAGACTGTGATTATCAACTATGCTTTGCTGCTGGGTGTGCAAAGGGAAGTGGGATTTTTTCTCAAACGTAATGACGACTATCTTAATGGGTCATTTCATTGCAACGGACAGTACTAACAGTAGTTAACGGATATGAATACACATTTACAAACTGTCACCACAGTTCTGTGAAGGTGGCATACATAAACAAATTCACACAACATGGGATAAATAATTATCTAAGCAGCAGCAGCCACACAACACATTGTATTTAGGTACCAGAAAAATAGATGCAACGACTCTGGATGTACCCTCGTATTTACACAATACACTCAGTATGACAGAAAATAACGAGATTCGTTGTGCAATTAGTACAGTGGCAACACTGACATAAAATGACACTGTGGTCCTTCAATTACTGTCAGTGCAAGTTTCAACTATGTACAAGTCCGATGTTAATATTGTTTTAATAGCTGTGTGTCTGTGAAGTGCCTGTACAAAATACGCATCAAGTTTTGCATGAAACTGTGTATGCAAAACTGAGAACAGTGTATGCACAGAATGCCATGTCACGAGCTCAAGTGTTTCATTGGGACAGAGTTTTCAGAAGGATGTGAAATGGTGGAAGTTGTGCTGAATGCTGGACAGCCAATAACAATTTGATGATCAAAGAGTAAAAAAAAAAGTTAAGTCCCGATCAACAGTTGGTCAGAATGAAAATGTACATTGGTTTACTGGAACAGAATGAAACTATGACTGGGACACACTGAAACAGGTTGTTACTGGTATATATACATTAAAATAATAATATTATTATTTCAGTAGTTTCCACAATAAAAGTGCCAAAATGCAGAGTGGCACAAAAACCATGTAAATATCTGCAACAGAGCTCAAATGTGCAAATATAAGATAAAAACAATGATTGTAGTTTTTTTTAATCAAAGCATCATTCATTAAGAGTTTATGCAACAGGGAAAAGCACTTAAAAAATTCTTGTGCAGTTAAAAGAAAGAGTCCAGCAAGTTCAACCAGAGATCAGTGAAAATTAAATCCTCTACTACAATAACACACCACCCATTCTGGTTTTCTCTAGTATGGAGTGATGGCACAGAAAGGCATTCCAGTTCCATGCAACCACCAAATTATCTGAATCACAGTGCAATTACTTTTTGTTTCGAAAACTGAAAATGAGTAGGAGTTGACAAGACACAATTCAAAAGGCTATATATGTAACCAGCACCAAGAAGAAGCCGTCAGCACAGGACTTCCAATCTTGTTTTAACGAGTGGTAACGTCACTGGAAACGCTGTATAGCTAGAGAAGGAAGTTACATCAAGGGTAACCATAGCTATTATGTGTAAAATTTATGTAATTTTTATACTTTTCTAAAACCAAGCATTATTGCAGTAGGGTACAAAGAACTGCTGTCAAAGCTACACAAGGTCTTTGCACACTGATCTATTATGAAAGATTCTGAGAGAAGTGCTGCTACTGGCTCACCAAATCCTACCAGTAAAAATATTATTACATTTTACAAACTTTTAAGTAAAACATAACTATCCATCTACATATTAGAATAATGAATGTCAAAATAACATACTTGAGGTGGTACAGGAAGGCCTCTAGACCTCGGCATACTTCCGTAATTTGGTCCCCAGCTACCCACGACAACGCCGGCAATCTCCAGTTGTCCGCCACGAGCCAACATTGCACGACGTCCCACTAAACCTCGTCCTCTTCCACCCATTTGAGGCATAATAGGGGCACCAGCAGGAATCATATTTGGGGGCATCCCTGGGATTCGAATACCTTCACAAAATAAAATAAAAAAAACATATTTCGTCCTTTGTTTAACTTTAACGACAATAAAAGAAGGTGCTATAATAAATAAGGTACCAAATTCAAACTCCTAATCTGTAATAACAGAAATGTGAACAGGACTAAATTCTGAAGGCAGTTGTTTACATTTTAGAGCAAACAAAACCTAAATAAATTTTAATTACAAACTTTAATGAAGCAGTTCAACGTGACAGTATTGCAGGAAGAGGCTTCATGCTGCTTTTCATAAAAGAAGTGCACCATAGCCCACCATATACAAACACTTTCTGAAACTTATTGTTTATTTTTTATAAATTTGGAAAATTCTCCAGATAAAGCATTTAAAAGCTTACAAAGCGTAATCTATAGGCTAGTTTGAAATGTAATCTAAACTTGATTTCTCTCTGACTATTATCAACACTATATTTAGCTGCCATTTTTACTATAGCAGTGTTGTTTTTAACACCAATACAACTTTACACCCATTTTCCAACATTTCAATGCTAAAAAATATATATCAACTAACCTGGGTCTCTCAAAATAGTTTGTCAGTATTCATAAATGTGGTCTGTAGGCAAGAATACATCACACACTCTTAAGTCCATTTCCCTCTTTTGTCACCATTAGCCTATTATCAAAGTATTTTACTATACTATCAATTTGCCTTCATACATTCTGATAACGTGATTACAGAGAAGCATTTGTGTTGAGACTATAAAAGTATTAAAATTTAAAGATACCATTTGAATTCATTGACAGCTTACTGAAAAGAGTATCCAACATTTTCATAATGCTTTTTATTAATTTTAACCTCAAATCTTAGCAACACATGGCCATAATTTATTTTGATTTCCTTACTGGTAATTTATTGAAGTTATACAAGCAGCTGTCAAAGTTATGGTTAGAACTACCAACTAAGGCACACTTAGTTTATCTTTTGATGTGCAAGTTTGTTTTTAAGGAGGACCAACTTCTTTGTCTTCCCTGCTACTATTCTTTTCTCTGCCTAAAATGTAAAAGACTGAAATAGCACACTAAACCGAGAACAGTTTTTGGACAGAATCCAAACACTAACGAAATCTAACATATGTAAAACAAAATATGCCAGTCACTAGAAAAACGCCCAATTTTGACCCCTACCATGTACTATAATTACTACATTGTATGAGGCGCATCCAGAAAGTAGGTTTTTTGTGATGCAGATGGGGTCTCCATTACAACTTTAATGTAAGTTACATACACTCTAATAATCAAGCCATCACCTCAGTGGTTAATAGTACTTTGCATCTCCCTTTTTGCAGTTTCTTTGATAAAAAATTTGTTGGAAATACCTCAATTTTCCTGAACATACATATGATCACAATAACAACATTACGATAATTTTCCCTTAATTTACGAAATAAAAAGCGAAGATTACCTGGCCAATTCTGAGGCATTTCTGGACATTCAGACATTTTACCCGGCATGTGTGGCAGAGGTGGCCTTGCAAACTGGGGTTCCAATCCCTCCAAGATAGCTTTTCGCATTCTTTCGACTTTTACCACTTGTTCAATGTGGTGATCACAAAGTTCCAGCAGGTTTTTGCACGTTGATGCTTTCGCCATCTTGTGATGGAAAAGTTTTCCGTCGAAAAATAGCCAAGGGCAGCACATGAGCCAAGGAATGGGTGCTCCACAGGCATCGTTGGCCATTAATGCAGTCTCTACACCTTGCATGAACAAAGCAGCTAGCTGAACCCCTCGACTGGAAACGACAGAAAGCTGAAAGGAAGAAAGGAAAAAATAGATCAGTTACAAAGCATGTAACAAAAGTAGCTGCCAATCAAATTTTTACACATCCAAGTTGTACACAACACCAAGCTTTAATCAACACACCATTCCAAAGCGAGTACTCACCTGTAATTCCTGGAGATAATGTGCATTCATCAGCTCAGGTGAAAACGCTTGTGCAATAAATGCATCCAATTCAGGTTTACGTAGAATCCTCTTGTCAGGAAAAGACATAACATACCTAACAAGAAAATCTGCAATTAATATCAATCTGTGTATTCTAACATCAACTATCACAACGCCATTCCCACCGAACTGACCTTAAAACACACGCCATGACAAGAAGGTGCTGAGGAACGTAAGATGGATTGAGCATCAGGTGTGTGTCTGAATGCATGCAAGTCAGGAAAGCACGCAGCCGTCTACGTTTGTCATCGATAGCAGACCTAAAAGAAACAACACATTAGTAAATGTCTTTAGAACATATGCTTTTTGGACAGCTAAAAAACACTCTCAAAGCATGTACTGAAAAGTTACTACAATAAGTTAATTCACAATGGAAATATTTCAAAGAAAACTAGATGCAGAAAAGTGACTGTTTCTACCCGGTCTTATTCACTAGCTCCTAATTCCCTTTAGTTCGTGCGTTACAATGCCATACGCCCGGAACATGAGACATCAGTACGTATTGTACCAGTGATACAGCGCACTGGAATAACTGCTGTAAAATCAAATCTATCAACACGAAATCACGTAACCTTAATATGAATCCTCATGTATGGGAAAATGGTAAAGGGGACTACAGACATAATATGGGATATAGTTTTATTTCTATGACACTTATAAATGTTAGCAGTTGTCAAGTGCTGGATCAGAAATCGGATCTGTCATTCATGAATACGAATGAGGGGGAATCCTTCTCATCATCTCCAGAAAAAAATTATATATATATATATATATGCATGTGTGTTTTTTGCTTACTTCTTAACAGTCAGTCTTAAATTTTACAATAACAAACAGCATTTCCATACCACTAATTACAGGCTTATTTTGGAAATACAACTGCTACTAAAACTTCAAAATAAAATGTAGAGAAACCGCACTTCTGTTCATTTCAGAGCACTCTTTCCCTAAAATGGATTTCAATTCTCAGACAATAGATTTTTTTGTTTTTCAAATACACACCCATCACAAAATGACCAAAAATTCAAAGATTATGCAAATTTTCCCACCATCTTGACTGTAACTGAACTAGCAATAATACTGCCATACAATTTTAAGTATTACGCAAATTTATATATGCTATGCCTAACTGAACCTGGTGCTGTAAACATACATATCCTGATATATATATATTAATCTTGGTAAAACTGAGCTGCAAAATGCCAGTGATATAAGAAAAACATCTAATTTAATTATATATTACAAATTTAGTTTGTCATTGTAATGATACGCCACTCACCATTCATAAATTACAACCGACTTACCCAAACCACAAACGTTGAACTGTTGGAACTCCCCATCCAACCTGCTCAGCCTTAACAACATCAGCTTGCTTATACGGATTGCTTTTTGTCCACACCCATTCCTTGATGCGAATGTCTGGAACTTCAGTTTTAACTGCTACTGGAAAGATGAGAATAAATATGTTTAAGTGCTTCATTCAACATAACAATATTTCTTCTTAACAATCCCCTTTTATTTACTTTGTAAAAACATTACCAACAAAAGTAACAAGAGAGGAGTTTGTACAATTACAGACACCAAACATTATTCTTTACTAGGGGTGTACCGATATATATCGGCATATCGGTAAGAGCCGATATATTCGGGGCTTACCGATACATCGTTATCGGTAGTAAAAAGATGGCCGATATAATTTTACCGATAGAAAAACTTATCATTTTTGCATATTTCACGGAGATAATGGAGTCGAGAGACATTCGCTTGCCCTTGACACGAATACAAAGCAAGAGAAAGAGGTGGAAGGATTCAGAGGTCTGCTGTGTGTGTGTTGAAGAGCGACTCATATCTTCCCTCTCCCTTCATTGCCCGAGGCTCTGCTGGCGTATTGGAAACAAATCCCAAACAGAAATCAAGGAAAGACAAATGAAAAAAGGCCAATGCACCAGACTTCATAAAACAAATGTAATTTCTAATTCTTCTTTCTCCTTCTATAGTATATGTTGGAATTATAAAAATTGGCATGTGCAAATAGAACCACGCTTTGACAATTTCGAATCCTACTAATACGGTATGAAACGGGAAACCTAAAATAGAGGTACACTTTATTAAGGGCGATCAATGTTAGAAAAAATTAGTCCAGTTCGATAATATCACCTGGAAAAGCACAATTAACGGTTGATGCTGGATGGATGAAGAAGATTGACAGTAAGGGGAAAAAGGAAGGGAAAATAAGAGAACGAAGAATAGAGTGAGGATAGGCAGTTTATAAAAGGAATGAGATGAAGGAGTGGAGAAAGAAATGGAGCAGGTAAGGGATTTAAAAAAAAGATGGGATGTGGAGGACAGACGAAATTAAAAAGAAATAAAAAGTGGGGAACAAATATAAAACAGGTACTAGAAGAGAAAGTGTTACAGAAGAGAAAGAATTAAGAAAGTTAGAAAGGAAGAGGAAATAATAAATGTAGACTAAGAAAGTAACAGCAATGTAAACGGAGAGACCTACCTGAATGGAAAGAGGATTGAGAAATTATTGGCGACGAAAATAATGAGAGAGGCAGCAGGCGTGAAAGAAAGGAAGTGAAGGAGAAATTGGAAAGATGAATGGCTTAGGAAGAAATAAACAGATTGATATTACGCACTTAAATATTAAATAAAAGGCAAATAATAAAAATCCTCTCGATAAATGTAAGTAATGAAAGGCAGCCTAAACAAGTATTGAAACATCAATTAGAAAATGAATATGCAGAAACAGATTATACAATGAATGCTGGTTTTTTGCCTTCAGGTAACCTTTTTTCTTTTATTATTTTTTTTTTTAGTTTTAATATTTGTGACAGACTATATTTGTTTTCCTCTTGTTCTGTGTTTCGTCTTTTATTATGTAATAGACTATTAGCCTATTTTTTTATGCAAATATGGGAATAGAAGAATAAGCCTAATGTCTCTCCAGAACACCACTGCACACGCCACGCGGTCCTCGGTAAGCAAGCACTCGGGTACGGGTTCAACATCGCCTGTGAGGCAGACTAATGCCACGGCCGTAAATCTGTATTTGAGAAGTCAGCTTTCACTTTCACACCGACATAGTATGCATTTTCATAATAATGTTTAAGTACTGATGCTGTTATTTTATGTATTGTATTTTAAATTTTCTTCTTACACTTTATGAGATACAGTAATTAAATATTGGAATAGTATTTTATACCTTTTTAAGTTAACCTCTCTCCTCTTTTTCCAATCCCGTTTAACACCTTTTCTTTCAATTCTCGTTTCACAGTAGATGAACAATATTTATTGTGATCAATGAAGATGAATGGACACCACAGACATCAATGCCTTACGCGAGATTCGAACCCCCAACCTCTCAGGCTAGAGCGCGCTGTACTAACCACTAGACCAAGCAGGTCGGCTTCGAAGTGGATGATGTTTCGAACGACTAAATAGGACACCCTCTTAAAGTTTTAATTTAGAGCCCGTAACCAACAAATGTGGTTTATTGTAATGTTATCTTTTTTAAAAATGAGCAAAAGTACTATCTTTCTTGTTTTCATCTTTTTCGCTTATTTAACAGAAATCCAACTGAATTAGTCTATTATTCTAAGGAGAAAGGTAAGAACATTTCTGTTTATATTAACTTTGAAAAAAATAGACAATTATTTCTGATAATCGATCATACTTACTAAAACTTAAGTCAATTGGATGCTATCCTTATTATTTGTCCAAACAACATTAAACTTTCCAACAAAGCAACTACTAGTAGAAAAAAGACCAACAAAGTCCCTTTCCTGATTGCCCTAGGCAACTTTTAACGCAGGAGCCTGTTTAAGCCCAATATAGACTTGTCGTGCAGAAGGAACCATTAACATCACTACCATGATACCATTACCAGTTTAGTCCAGACGAATAAGAAATCAAAAGCGGAAAACCAGTACGAACTAAAATTTGCTTGGTAAGAGTCACTCACTTGGCACTAATGACACAGGGCAGGAGAAATAAGTATAGTATTTCAAGAATACACTGACACAATATTGATAAACTAACATTTAATTTGTTTAAATCGTTTTTTTTATTCATTGCTTTTAATTTTTTTTAACTCCCAAAAACATGTTTTATACAAGTTCTTTTTATTTAAAACAAGTTTTTAAAGGGTTAAAATATTTTTTTCAATCATATAATACTTATTTACAAGTATAAATAATTACACTACAACAGTCTCTGAAGTAAGAAATGAAATAGCTAGCTTATAATTTTTCATGTGACCATAATAAAAAAAAAGAAACATCTGTTTCAAAATCTGAGGTTTAATCTTGTGTCCATGTTTTCGTAACACCTTGTTTATTTTTCTTAACACTTTTCACAGCTTAAGGAAAATGTGGTTAGTTTTATCATATCTGCAATACAGTAAAATCTCNTTACAACGTTCCTCGGTTAAACGTAGTTTTCAGATTAACGTATTTTATTGAAATCCCCGGCAAACCGCCTATTGTAATAATGTTAAAATGTTTCAATATAANGTATTTCAGATTAACGTATTTATTTTCCCTCTCCAAAGGATATATTTGGTAACCATTATAACGTATAACCTGTTTTCTTATCATAGCTGATAAGAGAAAGTGAAATTCCAAGATAACCATATTTCTTCGAATCTAAGTCGCACTTTTTTTCCCAAGAAAATGTGCCGAAAAAGGGGATGCGGCTTACATTCGTGTGTGTATGTTACCAAATCCTTTGCAAGACCATATTTCTGCCAGAAATAAATACATGTGTTGTATGTTCAATTTTATTGACCTCCTTTAAATGGTTTTCACTGTAAAATATGTATATTTATTAGTTGATTCCTCTCCACTCTTTATTGTCCTCTCTGCCTCTCAAACTTCTGTTTACGAGTTTGAGTTTCTCTTTCGCCTTCCCTCTGTGGCTGGGCACATCGCCGTGAGAACGCTGCCCAAGGCTACGAGGTCATGGAGAGGAAGAGAGAGGCGGAGGGGAAATGCCAATCATCAACTCAACGCCATTTCCTTGCTTCCCGGTCGTTAGGCCTACTTCTGTACAAGCAGTTTTTGGTTTNATTTTTAAGTATAATGTCGTCAAAATATGACGATTCGAAGCCTAAAATGATGCTTTATATTTGTTTATATTGACGTAATTTAATATCCAGAAGTTTTAATTGTACACGCATTTACGCTTAATTATGTCAGCAATTCGTTTTTCCGCTCGGTCGGTACTTCTGTACAAGCCGTTTTTGTTTCATTTTTCAGTGTAGTGTCGTCAAAAATATGATGATTTGAAGCCTACGATGATGCTTTATATTTGTTACTTAGACGACTTTAGCCCTTAAATAAGAAGCAACCTGCCATATTCAGACTGACTTATTCCGGAAATGATTGACAGCTCGTATCTGTCTGACTTGCAATCCCCGTATGTTGGTATTTAGGTGGCATCCTGACGCGCGCTGGTGGAATGAGACAACAGCCTGACTGTTCTCGCGGTCTGCACGAAGGAACGCTAAAGTCGAACTCCGTGATGTTCGTTCAT
>KZ871764.1:9624-23249 GCA_003456935.1 Machilis hrabei | reverse complement strand
AATTACTGTACATTGTTAAGTGATTGCTACTTAGCCTGATAAGGGTAAACAAAATTAACTTTAAGTACTTAGTTGGCTCACTGCAAGCCGTCAAGTCCAAGGTACCTTGTTTAGTTCAACTTTCCCCTACCTATACACTATATGGCCATTAATCACCGGAAACCCCTAGTAATGTACTAACCAGGATCTGGTATGGTGTCAGTATGATGTAGTTCCACCTTTCGCCGCTGTCACAGCCTCAACCCTTCGAAGAAGACTTTCCACTAATTTGCGGTAGGTTTCTGCAGGAATTTGGTTCCATTCCTCCTTCAACATGATTAACAGCTCTGTGGTGTTTTGTGAGTAGTTTGGTCTGGCTTTNAACCGGCGCTCTAACTCATCCCAAATGTGTTCAATGGGATTCAGGTCAGGACTTTGGGCCGGCCATTCGAGTTCATCCANTCCCATGTCCTCAAACCAGGAGGTTATAGCCTTTGGTTTATGTATGGATGCATTCTCATGCTGAAAATAAAATGGGCCAATTCCAAATTGTTGCCATAGTGTGGGTAGCTCTCAATCGTCCAAAATTGCTTCATATGCCTTGGCATTCATGTATCAGGGCACTAAAACCAGTGGACCAAGACCATACCACAAAAAAAACAGGACCATACGATGATTCCACGTCATCCAAACTTCACAATGGGAACAATACAGTCCTGTAAGTAACGCGCGCTAGGCATTCGCCACACTCATACACGTCCATCGGATCGTCACAACTCGTAGCGTGATTCGTCACTCGACAGGATGCTCTTCCATTATTCTAGAGTCCAATGGTGATGTGCTTTGCACTACTGTAAGCGACGGACGGCATTCTGTGCAGTGATTTTAGGCTTATGGGCTGCAGCTCAACCATGGAATCCAAGTGCAACCACCTCCAGGTGGATGGTATTATCACTGACATCACTTCCCGATTCCGATCGAAGGCTTTGGCCACCGTTTGTAATGAAGCCTTACGGTTTGACTTCACCACACGTCGGAGGCTTCGACAGTCCCAATCTGTCAATTTTTTCAGCTTATCGGGTCTGAGTTGGCGTGTTATAACTCCCTCACGTTTCTATTTCACCACTACATCACCCACTGTTGTGCGGGGTATCTGGAACTTGCCTGAAATCTCACGGATAGAATGACCAAAACTGTACGCACCNATAAACATGCCCCGTTAAACATCACTAAACTCACGTCTTGCGTTCGTACTGACGGCTGTACCTGCCATACACGTCAATTTAACGTTCAAGGTCCTTTAATAGGGGTAGGACGTGTACGGACGATCCTACTTACTTTCGAGAGGGTGTGCGGTGATAAATGGCCATACAGTGTATGTTACACAATGTATTTCATCGATCGTGTAGAATTGTAAGATTGTAATATACATCCTGCACTTCATTTCTCTAGGCGAGACAGTTGGGATAAAACAAAGGAAACCAGGTGTAAGACTATTCCGTACTTTTGGTCCTTTTTCCGCAGGACGATTTGAGATTGGAATGGCTAATACTCTGATGCTTAACAAATGTGTTGTTACACTCCCTGCCACATACCATTATGCTTATTTGCAGGATAGATTTGTAGACGAAGATGTAGTTCACCAAGAATCCTGAAAACCATATCCAATATCTATCGGAATATTACTTAACAACAGTGTCCAACGGGGAACTGAACCACAGTATCTAAACTTAATTTACTTAGGGGACACTGCTGGCCTTAGTGAGAAGGAAGAATTTTAAGAGTAAACTCGGGAAAAACGTAGGGCCCACTTAAGTAATTTAAATTCACATTAATATTTGGTATTTTAGTTTTGAAAATTGTCTTTTCTATTCTTACTATCAACCTTTAGAATGTTTAGAATTTTGAAAAAATTCAATTCAACATTAGACTATTTTCGGTCGATCGATGTATTTTTCATGCTAAGTAAAATTTACACAATTTGAGAGTCACTATTTATTACACTATAGGTGTAGAAACATTGATATTATAATTGATAGGTTACACAAGCATCCTATTCATCAACACTGCATACGGTGACGAGCAAAAGAGCAGATTGGATAGTTTTTAAGTTTTCATAGTTTTTAAGATAACGTAACCATATTTGTTTTAATACTGTCTCTGGAACTCCACTTTTTACCGTTGTAGTTTATTTACACCACCAAACCATTTGTAGGTTTATATTTCTACAATTCTAGCATTTTAAACGCAGTTAATTAACAGCTTACTTAATAAAACCCTAAAAGCAGAAACAAAATTGCCCTGATTTGAGTCCACAGAAAGAATCCGATCGAATTATGGCATGCGCTCTGTTGTAGACTACTACCGTTTGTCCATCTATATATCATTTTTAGACAAAGTGAAGGAGGTTTTGAGAACTAGGCTGCCGGAACGATCCTTGCAGTGTTTTGAACTTAGGCTTTGAGTCTTTGAGACTGGAAAAATATCGAAGTTAAAATAATGTTTTTGACCCATAAATTAGGTCACCATTGAGCAATGCTTCAGTCTCGCACTTNTCAGAAGTGGCAGTCTGGCAGGTCAAAAGGCAGTATGATGACAAAACATCTCTCGAAGCTTGTGGCCAAGATCAACAACAAATACCCATTTGAATTATGCTGCAAACACTGACCAGACTTCCGTTTAGTGTGGCCACGGCGGAGTCTGCCGCGGAGAGATAATTTTCTACTTTGAGGCGACTTAAAACATGACTGAGGTTCAACATGGGCGAAGAGCAGCTGGTAAACCTCCGTCGATGGAGGGACACGTCTTGTAACACAAACACGAATTGTAAGCCTAATGGGTATGCCTTTTGCTGCAAAGATGAAAGTTTGAATGCGTAAAAAATTCTGGTAGTAAATAGGTTTAAAAAAACAACAACATAATATAATATGAATGTTTTCTTTATAATTTTTTATTGTTTAGGTAAATTTTCATTATTTGTAATTTTGTTATCATTATATGCATTTATTACTGAAGAAACAACTTACATAAGAATACTATAATAGACAATTTTACACTCTATCTCATCACTTATAAGATGTGCAGTTAGGGAGTAAAACCGTTTATGAATTTTTTTTTTTCAATTTCCTCCACCAAAGCGGATTCTGCCTAATGGTAGCCGGTTCGTAATTTTAATTATGTATTACATACAGAACTACAAGCAAACACATAGGTGATACCACCTCTTTTTTAAGGTCATATTAAAGAACGCTTCTATTTATGGAACTTGAATCAATATCTTGATAAATGTTGTTTCAACAACAACCAATTCAACTGAGTTTTGTCAGACGCACATAATTGGTGATGGGTTCATTGACATCAATACAATCCAATGTACGCGTTAAAATGGTGAGCCTGAGAAGCAGACTTGTAGAATAGCTAACTGCAAAAACTCCGTTTCCAGGTCAAATACTACGAAAGCAAATTGAATACTTAATCCGTCGAGGGTAAATAATACTGCAAAGCCTACGTAGGTTCAATATTAAATTTAGTAAATAAAAAGTATGTTATTTGGTACTTTTTATTTTTTATTACTTTTATTTTAGGAATAAAGTGAAAGTAAATCAAAAATATGACGTGACTGCAAAAATATGATTCCGAAACATGTGACTCTGGCGTTGTCACTGTGCTAGGGCACTTTTTAAATTACTGTAGCAACATAATTGAAAGTATTATATTTTGTAACAACAATAAACACATTTGCATTTCTAATGTGTTCCTAATTTGAAAACTTCGTCATTGGCAGGCACTTTTACTTAAAAATGAAATATAGTTTTTCTATCACCGTGCAATGCTCTATTATAAAATCATGAGACTTCCGTATCACTNTATTATTCATTCGGCTGCTTTCTTGCGTTTAACTCTATTTTAAAATGCGCACATGTGAGTTAAATGTTGTTTGTTATAGTTTTGTGTAACTGTCCATGATAATTTGTTTTACGACGTACAAACATCAGTTGGGTCAATTCATGTCAGTGACAATCAACTAGATCTTTAATAGATGAACGAACACAGACATTCACGCCTTAAAATGGATTGGAATTCATTTACAAGGGGACCTTACAGCTGTGGGGTCACCGATTCCAATCAGATTGTTTGGGGTGAAAGTAGAACCAAAATAAGGAAATACGTGTCAAGGCGTTTCATCTAATGGGCCAAAAATTTGAGGGTAGGGTTCCCCAAAATGCAAGGAGTCCGTAGCGTATGCTGTAAGGCATAACTTAAGCATTGCTTATGAGAACATGATGGTGGTTGAGTGAGTAGACTACAACGCCGTAGACCCGGGTTCGATCAGGTTGATAACAATTTTTCTTGAATAAAACTATGTGCTTTGAAGTGCAAATAATGATTTTCTTTATTAATGTAAATGAGCCATCAAACGTTGCCTTTATGAAAATAATATTTGGTAAACACAAAAGCATGCATACTTCAAAATTAAGTTATTAATTGAATAAATCAAGGAAATTGGAATACGTAGTTACTGTTGTAGTAAAAAATGACGATCATATGAAAATAGAGAGAGCAATAAAATGAAAGTTTAACATGCCATAGACAACTACTGCAGATTTTTATTTGGGCCGAACATTTAAAAAACAAATCTATGTTATTTCAGAAAAACTGGATAATTGGATACCGGGGTGCTTATTCCTTCCACTACGATAAAGTCCCCAGCCAGGGAGGACCAGAGGGAAAGAATTGTTACGGGAAATTAATGAATAAAAATAAAAACTGCAATTTCTTTTGTAAATTATATTGTAATGCTATTTCAACGCTTTAAAAGTAACTTTACAGTTTTCAATGTCACTATCGGAGGTGTCGATTTCGTTAATTGATACAGGTTTACAAAATTTGAGAAGGGTATTTGTCATAAAATAATGCAAACATAAAAAATGTCTAGAGCGCGAGCATTTCATAGACGAATTCTTTGATCAAGTACATTTTGCTCGTCTAATGTCGGCCGGGAAGCAAATTTGATTCATATTTCCAAACACGTTTTTTGTCTTTTTCTAATTTTGCAGCAAACTAAGCATAAATATCGGAGCCGAAAGTTGATGATGAATAAGTTAATGTATTGAAATAGCATATTTACCCTTGTTTAGCTATCGCTGTTCATGTAAATTGCAATGCAGTTTTGTAACTTTTTTTTTACAAAAAAGTATTTNACTTGATGGAAAAAGTAAACACACATGGTTGACAATGGTTTCATAAAGATGATGTTTTGATGGATCATTTACATTAATAAAGATAATCATTATTTGCGCTTCGAAACACATGGTTTTATCGAAGAAAAAACAGATGGTTTATCAACAGAACTTAACCCGCGTTTACGTCATGGCAGCCAAGCAGTCTACTCTCTCACCCACCGTNCCGCTCTCGACAGCGTTGCTTAATTCATGGCTTATGCGGTACGCTACGGATTCCTTGAAATTTGGGGAGCCCTATATCTCCGAAAATAGGGCTCATTAGATCAATCGCCATGACACGTATTTCCTTATTTTGGCTCTACTTTCACTCTAAAAAATATGATGAAATCGGTGACCCCTCAGCTGTAAGGTCCCCTTGTTAGTGCATCTCTAGGGCCCAGCACATCTGGTTACTTGTAACGAGTAAATGATTTTACCTTAATTGAAGATTTCATTATAATACATCGTGGAATCCAATTTCTTTAATAAAGCTTGTTATGGACTTGAAAAACGATACAATGATCCCACTGCGGATGGAAAAAGCTGAACACAACATTATGGTTGTTGACAAATTGAATTCGGTAGGACTNTCCTGATGAGCATTTGGATTATAATTCTTCTTTAACGGAAACTAATTATTATGAGCACACACTGACATTCTAGCTGAAAGTAGACTTCAAGTCTCAGGATGGACAACTGTACAACGTAAATCGATATTTGAAAAACAAATGAATTTATTGGATATCGCTCTANAATACTAGAATCAGGTAAGAATCATTTCACTGAATCTNATTACTCACTGACGTCGATTAGTCACGAACACATACATATTTTTAATTACGTTTTAATTATGTTTTGATATACCAAGTATTATCGATCTTAGGAAATTACCTTGACGTACGTATCGTTAGTGTTCAACAAACTATGTCTATCTCTTGGAGGCACTTAAAAGGTTTCCGAAAGCCCTCTTTCTGCAAATCTAATTTGCATCGTCACGTCAGCAACTCAGAGGATTAGAAGTCTCTATAAAAGCCAGCTCTTTTCCTGCTTCTTTGGCAGACTCTCCGAGGACAAAACTTTGGCGTCTTTCTGTTTTTCACAAACTCTAAACGCGCGTCGACTTCGCCTTTTTCATTCTCTCACTCCGATGATACCTATTTTGTCACTTATATTTGTGGTTGCCGTCAAGGTATTCAAGAAAACAGCACCTAATGGTAAGTGCTATTCTATATTTCTATCAAGAGATTGCAAAGTTCTGCTGTTCTGTCACTACAGGCGCGGATCCACGGGGGTAAAGATTGGGCGATCGCAGTTCCCTAAATCTCTAGATGTATACATAAATTGAATTGATAGCTGTAGTTAATAAGAAAATACTCAAAAGAAATGCAAATCTTACAAAGTTGTTAAGAAGCTAAAGATTACATATTTATTTATATGCCTATAAATGAATATAGTATAGTACAGGGTTGTTCCAGTGATTACACAATTAAGTGATATTATATTCTGGCCCTCCACAGCAAATCTCTGGATCCGCCACTGTGTCGCTAACAAGGATAGTTTTCAGCTGTTTGTCTCCATATTATTGTATCAAGAAAAGTTATCGTCAAGGTAAACTTAACTAATTATTTATGTTATGAACACAATCAGAAAGAGCATGACACATTCCTGAAGACAAAATAAGCTCATGAATAAATAAAGTCAGTTTCGGGAAATGAAAATAAAAGTTCTGATTAATCAAGCAGCAATTCTTATAAAGGCAACCAATTTTGTCTTATTCCATAACATTGTTTAACGTTGGTAGCACCAGTCTCACTTTGAAGTAGCACCGTGATATCATAATTGATGCTTTTTATGAATTCAACGTCATCGGATACACGGATGATCAAGCTCAAATGTAATGACTCACTAGTTTGAAGAGAAGGTGGGACAAAATGGCAGATATACTCAAACATCGTGTTTTGTATCTGTCTTGCGCACAAATCAGTCAAGTGGTTCAGTTCCCGTTCTAAATTTGACTGAAATCGGCCATCTTCAAAATCATTTATTACAAAATCACCGACGTGATCGAAATTTATAGTTTCGTTTTTGCATGTCTAATACTAAGGATCTTTTACAATAAGTTTGTTGCAATTTAGTAGATTGGCTTTGCTGGATGGATGAACACTTTCTCTATAAACTGTGTAAAACAACGTATCTCTAGATATTTTCAACTAATAATCATACTTACGACTTAGAAGCTTATGTAAACAAGATGCATGTCAAATAAATATTCTGGAGATGTATCAACTATAATGTTAAGCTTTCAGTATATAAAAAAAACCACTGGTCTCTGGTCAAGAAAATTTTAACGTTTATCCTTTGTTTCGGATAGTCACTGTTTTAGAAATGACATACAATAAAAGCAAAAAGTCATTTGTCGTGTCAGATCGAATAAAAAACATCTATTAAATTCACGATGCACAAAATTAACTTCAGTTATTTTAAAACCTGTGCACGACAAGGCCAGTAACACGAACGTCATCATATTGTGTACAATTTGGATGTGGCAATTCTTACTCTTTCAAATAGTGACAGAAATGCGTGGAAATCTTCATGTAAATAAATATACAGAAAATGTGGTACATTTTTATACAGCTTTTTGTTTACAGTTATGAGTTTGAAATTAAACTTACAATCTTTTGGTACGTTTAGTTTTTTTATCTGTTCGTAGCACTAAAGGCTTTGGAATGCTGAATATTTCCGCCTGCAATACAGAATCAGCAAACTAGATTACGAACATTATTGTTAATGGTGACGTTCGTCTTATATGATGCAAGTTTCGTTATTAACTATTTAGTTTAGTGTGCTCGTCAAATATTTCACATTGTTCACTTCCAAAGAGAATAGCGATTAAATACGTGGACAAAAGTGAACCTTTATAAAATAGTATATGCATTTAAGGTAGACCACTTGCAGTCTGATCAACACTGACAGAATATCACCAAAACACCATCTCTTTTATTCATCTGTGTTGATTGCTTTAAAATCACCTTCCAAAGAAAAAAAGGATTTGTTGTAATCGAAAAATAATGTGATTTTCAATGCATCCTTTTTTAATATTTTCTGCTTTTATTTTATATTTACAGGAAAGATCACAGTTTATCTCGGCAAACGTGACTTTATAGATCATCTCGACGATGTGGACCCAGTCGATGGCGTCATTGTGGTTGACAATGACTATCTTAAAGGCCGGAAAGTTTACGGACAGGTAAGTTTTACTATACCATAGAGATAAGATTAAGAATGGTTTGGATGTTAGTCGTGAAAACTAAAGTGGATAATCTTTATTCAACTATGTTACGAAAGTAGACAGCTAAGCAAAGTATTTTCTTCCTGAAATTCGTATTAAATAATCCATATTGCTTTGCAAGTGACTTACTGTAGAACAAATTGCGTTTGTTTCTTAAGTTGCTGCTCTTTAAGGCATCGACCTGTTTCACCCGTTTCGATACTCTACCTGCCTCTTTACGAGTATTTTCAATTCTATAGTTTCTCTTGTCGAGAACATTCGAATTTAACGCACTATAATATAAAAATTATACCCTACATCCCCGCATACTACATGTGTCAACGTGCAGCCACCTTTGNTTTACAAACCACAACCTCTTTTTTTCAGTCAATGTAGAAGTNGAATAATGTCGGTCTAGTCACTGACTTGGAAAAGTTGTTNCTTCGTCGTTATCTTTCAGTGTTTTTTCTTACTTATTTATGTTGCATGTGACAAACAGATAGATCTTCAATTATAAAAAAAACTTATCATATGTATACTAAAAAGAGGTTAGTCACTTTGTTTTACGCAACATTTAATGTACGCGTATAATTGTTTGAGCTCCTCGATATTATACTCATATACTGGTTATATAAACAACGAGGTATTTGAATACATAAGGCTGCACATGATTTTCTTATCTCTCATCTTGAAGCTAATAGACATTTTCTATTTTTAATTATTATTTGTGCAGACTTGTTCAATTTAATACTGTAACATTAGCGACAGCTGATTCCGTGTAACCTTCAGTCCCTGGCTTGTTGTATTTGGCCGAAAAATAGTTTATTATTTTATGTAACTATAGGACCATTAAATATCTCGAACAAAAATAATCCACAGAAGTAGCAGTTGAATACCACTACTGATGTGACGACTGTTTTAAACGCTAATTGCACGTCTTGGTTGTAAAGTTGTAATTTTTATATGAAATTATCGATTGCTTTNTGCAGATGCTGATGTTTACGAGATTTGACATTGATTTTTCCTTTCTAAANAAATTTAATGAAAGCAAAACCTATTAGAGTTGAAACGTTATTTACGCTATCTTAATCTTTTTTTGAAAAGANTGGAGCTGACAATAAATATGATCACTACATTCATAATGTTGCAACGTTTTTTGTTTACAAATGACATGACAAAATAGGACACATTTGTATTATAAAAACCTGTTTGACTGGTCATTTATGTACAGGATGTCTGAAATGAAAAATAATTGAGAAGCTTCTATAACCAACGTTTAGGAAAATAAGAAACTTGTTTACAATATTGTGTATCAAAAATGGCCAACCGTTGTTCTTCTTCCTGACATACTCACTGGAATATTTTGTTGCTTAATTAGTGGCGTATAGCCTAATTCATGTCTAAAATGATGTCCAAGTCAATATAAATATTTTCAAAGCTCTAAAAGACAAACATCGATTGTTGTCAAATCAGGGCTTCTACTGTAGGTGCCAGGAGAATAAAATTTAGTATTTTCCTCAAATGTCATAAACGTTCACTTTGTGGCAATCACAAATACGTTCTAGCATTTTCTGGTCTCCATTGTTGGCAATTATGACACTTTATATGTTCATTCCTATGAACTGTGGCTTCGTCATTTAACATAATGATGCATGGAAATGTATTTTATCGTCTACGCGATTTCATTTTAAAATGACATTTTTTTTTACACTAGAAATAGCATATTGAAAAAGTGTTATTTTATTCGCATGAAATCGAAGATCTTTATGTCATATGTCTTGGAGTTGGTGACAATCGGCATTAGCACCGGTAGGAAATATTATATATGGACCCTACCATTATACAATAGATGATACCAGCGAACGTTTGGCTAAGCTCAGCGTTTATTGTGANAGCATGAGAAAACAGTAAATACAAAGTTCGATTTCCTTCTATATAAGTCAAGGATAAGAAAAGTCGTCAAANAGGTTACCAGAGACATTTTTATTGTCTATGTAATATACCATAATTATTTTGTAGACTAGAATATTCCACTTGGCATGTGGGTAAATTTGATCAGAATAAAATCCTGAAGTTTAGAAATATTTCAAGTTCTTGTAGAAAATCAGAATAGCAACAGCTTTAAAATACGGCAGCTCATTTCTAAAATGAAGTAAAAATTATACTTTCTGAGAGCCAAAATAATTTTCTTTTTACCGCGAAGACGTATCGTTTTGAATACAAACATTTAATTTNAATCTAAAGTGGGACCCCATTTAAGAAATTACCGTAGTTTTGTCTGTTTTTTCTTTTAATTTAGTTTGACGACTTGCGCTTTCCAGGTTTGAAATTCCTGCAATTTGAGCCGGTACTCTGCATTAAAGTTCATAATAAATTGTGTCTCCTGTGAGTTTAGAATCTTTGGCTTACATTCCTGAATTAATTAAAAATGGATGATAAAATATGAGTGTATAAAATTAATTTACACCGTTTCCACCTTCGGAACGTAATTATATCGTTTTCCAAAACCAGAATGTGAACTAATCGGTCGACTAAATAAGAACTACTTGAAATAGATACTCAATNTGTTATGTTGTTGACATCAANACTGTAATAAAGCGAAGTAAAGTAAAGTATTGAAAATGATTGAGAAACAATGTCGTTTTTACATTTGCAGATTCTTTAAGAAGGCAAGTTAATATATTCATACTTGAGCTCTGTTGTATCAGTTTTCAATGCATGTGATACACAGCTGTGTCAGATAGTTGAACTGCAAGAAGAATGCCCACAATTCACCAGTTGAGGCAGATAGACCATAGTGGTTTCCACTCTACTTCTACCAGTTTGACTTGGTATTCGATCATTCACTGAGTAGGAAGGGCGCTAAACCTGGCCAGTTTGGTATGTTACCAAACAAGGAAGTTAGTGCAAAGTACACGTTTTCTTTCATACTGCTTTCTTTTTGCGATACAAATTCGTCACTCTTTATGTAGACCACCCTGTATGTACATAATATGACTCTGTTTACATAATTATGGTTATACATACGCTGAAAGTCCGTTTCACTTTGTGTTGCCTTGAGGACACCAATCTGCCCATCCACTGTCATTCACGTCTAAATGGTACAACGATAAGGCATCTCTTATTGCTCTTAAAGTATACTGGACGTTACTGAAACGTTGAATTTAATACGTTTCGATACTTTTTCTAGATGAAATAAAAAAAAATATTTCAGGTACGAGACATTTTATTTTGCACAGTTGAACTAATGTTCTTGTTCTCTAGTCATGGCCACTCTTTCAATTGACTACAACGTGTGTGTCCGTAAAGATCTTGCAAGACATCCAAATAATGTATTATGTGTTTAACAGGTGACAACGACCTACAGATATGGTCGCGAGGAAGATGAGGTCATGGGGCTAAAGTTTAGCAAAGAGATGACACTGGTAAAGGATCAGCTTGTACCTCAAGCTAGCAAACATCTTGAAATCAGCCCGATCCAGGTAAAAAATAGACCTACTTGAGTTTGTTAATGACTTGACTAACAATAGTCCAATGTTGNTGATCTTGCTTGGCTTGTTTCAGGAACGTCTCATGAAGAAACTTGGCCCCAATGCCCATCCTTTCACATTTAGATTCCCTACGAGTGCTCCACCATCAGTTATGCTGCAGCCAGGTGAAGATGACCAGGGAAAGCCATTGGGTGTTGAGTATGAACTGAAGGCATACGTAGCCGAGAATAGTGAGGATCGCGGCCATAAGAGGTCATCAGTTGGCCTCGTTATTCGCAAGGTATATTGATTAATATATATATATATATATATGTTTACAATGTACTCCAGGTAGATACTTCTTATTTTAAAATTATGGTTCAAANGCCAAACATCTTGTCACTTCAAATTAAGAAGGAACGTGCTTGCCTACAGACAAGCGTCTCACAGTCTACTAATCACACGGTATATTTCACACGTATATATACCGGGTGTGTCTAAAAGGTCGGAACGCAGGAAGTTCTCGAAATATATGCATCCAATCGAAAAAATGGGTCGAATAAACGTTTAATATTTACAAAAAAACTGTCCAATCATGGTACAATTACACCGCCCCCTGCCCACCTTGTGGGTAGAGCGGGGCCAACATTGAAATTTCAAATAGGAACCCCCCATTCTGTTTACATTTTTGGATTCTTCTTAAATAAAAAGCTTAGGTTCATTCTAAACATTTTTTTTTTCAAAACATGTTAATTTCAAAAGTTACGAGCTTTTTGAACCATCAAAGTAGCTTCCCGCTCCACCCACAAGGGGGCAGGGGTCGGCTTAATTTTTGCATAATTGAATAGTTCTTTTAAACATGTATTAATTACACTTTTCGTCTAACATGTTTTTTTATTTGATTTTCTAGATAAATAAGTGATGTCACACTTTCCAAATGTACATTTAATTAAAACATAAAAAAGCTTGTAACTTTTGAAATTATCATTTTTTTAAAAGAATTTTAGAATAAACCTAAGCTTTTTATTTAAGAGAAATTAAAAAATGGGGGATTCCCATTTGAAATTTAAATGCTAATGTCCACTCCATGCACAAGGGGGTGGCTTAATTTTAGCATGATTGGATAGTTTTTTTTTTAATATTAAACCTTAATTCGAACACTTTTTTTCGATTGGATTCATGTTTTTCGAGATCTATCTGCGTCCCGACCTTTTTGACACACCCGGTATATATATTCATCACATTTAACAGTTTCGGGTGGCTTTTAATAACCACTCTAAGCTTAATGACATTTACAAACAATTAAACATTCTGCTTTTTTATTTTAGTAAGTAGTGTAAATAGAAATAATGTAACTAGGACCTATATAAGAGTTGAATCTCGGTTGTAAAACACTAAGGAGAGTTCTCTTTTCTTTNTCCTCGACTTACAGTAATTGTGTTCATCTATGCTTGATGATTATTTAAAGCAAATATAGCTCCGAACTTTGTAAATCATTGCAGTAAAAGCAATCGAATTGGGACCTTAAACTTCGGATATAATTAATTGTCTCTTTGTGACGCAAGTATTTGTTCTGATCTGTGTTTGATTGTGTTTCAAAGAGTCAAGACGTAAGAGATAGTTTTGCTTTACTACAAATCAGGGTTGACACAATTTGTCTGGAAAGAAGGAAGATCAAAAGAGATA
>KZ871762.1:7311-22878 GCA_003456935.1 Machilis hrabei | reverse complement strand
ATGATAAAGGAGCAACGGAACTTGGGATTCAAATACAGGTTAGTCACTGAACATTCTTGTCTGAGGTTTAAAACCTTGAAAACGAAATTGCTCTCCTGTAGTCACCATTTTGAATGGGTCCAATCTGAATCAGAGCCCTAGTTTCACAAATTATTTTTTTGATATTTTGTTTAACATTCTTCGATGTTGATGCTTTGTTAAATTTCATTTGAGAGTCTCATTAAGGAGGCTGATTGTTTAACTATTTACATTGTTTATAATCTATGTCATTAGAGAGGCTCAATGTTTTATAGATTACTTATTGCTTTGAAATTGCCTCTATTTATTTTAATATTTAAATCGTCGATGTGTTCCTTTTTACAGAGCAATTTTCACCTTTGATATAGTATGGTTTTCAAAGTCAATTACTTTTATGGTTGACAAATATTTTTCCATTAATGAAAAATTATGATTCTAATTTAAAATTTGGTGAAAAATTGCTAGGATACATAACGATGAAACGCTTGTCGGGCCCATGTCCTGAAAAAAACAATGGGAAAAAGGTGAAAGTACGTGTCCTTAAACAGCCTAACCCCCCTCCCCCATTTAATGTGGTGTGCTTTTTGTTCTTTGAAAATAAATATTGACTTCTTGTGTGAGTTTTGTTTGATCTCTTTTGATAAAGATTTTGTAACTGGTCCCTTAACTTTTGGAAACAATATTTCAAAATTAGTATGGCTTTCGAAATAATCATTTTCCCAGTTTTTCATATCGTAGTTTAATAAAATAAAAGTTAATTGTCATCAACATTGATCTTAATAGCTTCAGATTTGCTGAACTAGCAATAAAGTGGAAATTAGTCATGTTTTGGATGACTGAAATTGAAAAGTTTAGGCTTCGTGATTCTTCGTGTATTTTTCAAAATTAATGTTTTTAAATTATTTGAAATTGTGTAAGTCTAGTCCTTACTTTAGACCCAAAACTTTGAAAAAGTTATGTGTGTGAAGTATTTGAAATATTTACAGAATTTAAATACTACAAAATCTGGATGCTGTTGGTAAAGGCTGAAATAAAATTTGTTATTCCTATCTTTTATTGTTTCAAAATTAAATTATTTTTTATTGATTCTTTATTTCCATTAAAGTTATTAAATTATTTTATTCATTTTTGTAATTTGTCATTTCAAGCAAATTTGAAGTAACTTGGTATGCCTGAGTTTAAATGTTATAAATTTAATATCATTTAAGTTTCAGTACTGTTTCAAAATGACATTTTTTTAATAGAAGTTACAAAAGTTATTTATTTGTGTATATTTTTCCATTATTTATCTCATTTGTCACCATTTATTTTAGTGTATATATATTTGTGTATCACACCTAGTGTTTTCTTTATGCAAAATATATCCATTTACCATCTTTAGTATTCTCCCATGACTAGTTACACCATTGTTTATTTGTAACTAGATTAAATTATATTTTGTAAAATATCCCTTTTAAATTAAACGTTCCCCATTTATAACTATTTAAATTTATGTATTTACAATCAATATGTTTCATCGTTCGATCCCAAAACTCTCAAGCATTTAAATCTAACATTAAATCGACGTCTTCCATAAATCTTCTAAATTTTCGAGATTATAATGTATTGGTTACCTCATCTTTTAACTGTTTACATTACATACTGCCTCAGAGAAATACCATGGACGAAACAGTAGGCACGAAACTCTAGCCTGTCTACCCAATTTTTCTCAGCTATATCCTGACCTTCAGAATAAATTCGGTAGATTTCAGACTCTGAACACGATTTGCCAGTTTCAAAATTTACCATAGGTTCCATTTCAGGGTTTATCACGCTGGGGAAAAAAACATTTACGTTAACAATTGTCATAAATCCGTCGTCTCTCCTCCTCCAAAATTAAATGGCCTCTTTCATCATAAATTTTCCTTTCGGCAATCTCTTGTCTTAAAGACTGTCTTCTAAGAATCTCATCTAAAAGCAAATTACTTAAAGCTTGGCTGTTGTCTATTTGTCTCTTGTTCAGTCGCATGTATTTCAAGACTGTCCTTTTCTTGCTGGGTTTGCAAAGAGTCTGTTGTCTCCTGCTCACTGACTTTGAATTCTATAGGATTGTCCATAGGTTTAGTATCTTTCGGTGACGAATGTGCATTTGGACTCTCTAACAAATCTGTCACTTAGGTCAGCCACTTTGTCTACTGTTGACTTCGCTGATATATTGCTTTACCATGGGTTTGTATTTAAGCCTGCAGCACCTTTAGAAAATCTCCAGGGTTTAATCTCTACCCGGTCTTCATATTCATCTTGGAAACGCATTAAGTTTTCCACTCTCGTCGACCCAAATTTTGACTTGTTTGTTTGTGTTTCTTCGGGTTCATTTAAAATTGACGCTCTGAGTATTTTCTGTCTCTCGCTGCAATCACTTTTATCATCTTCCCATATATTTTCGAATTTGTTTGGTGGCATGTTTTTATATTTCGACGTTATCTCGTTCATTTTACTTATTGTTTGCTCAACTTCCTGTTTTCTGTAAGGTACAGTTTTGATTTCAACACCATACTCACTGTATTGCCTTTCTTCGTCAATGTGACTGTCATGACTATCTCGTAAATAATCTTCACGGGCACTTTGTTTATTGTAAATACTATCTTTATCTGCCTTTCTCATTTGCTTATTGTATATATCGAGCATTATTTCATTTGCTTCGTTCGCCGCAGCTTGTTCATTAAGTTTTGTGTCTGACAGACTCGTTTCGTACATCTGTTTGCCCTTGCGCAATATTATCTAGTTCAGACAGATACCTCGTTAAGGACCAGTTGTCTTTGTCTGTGGCTGTTTGTGTGACAACCTGTTTTTTGAAGTCTATTAATTTATGTTGAAGTTGATCGAGTAACTCTGAAAACTGGCTTTGTAAACCTTTTTGTGTTTCTGTATCAGAAAATTCTTGTGGTGGTTCGTATTATTGTTGTGTGAAGTCCTGTTCTTTCATCTCATTTCCGATTACACTTTCGTATTCTGAAAAATGTTCTTCTTCCGGTAAGTATTGTTTCGGTTTTTCATAGATTTCGCAAGCTGTATCTCACAGGTAACATTACTTGTGTTTCTCCCATTTTTTCATGCATTGCTTGCATGTATATTTAGTTACTTCTCGGTTCTACAAACGATTTCTGTTGCCTTGCTATACTTTTTCTCAGTCTCAGATAATAATCATGATTTCTTACATTTGTCTGTTCTTCTGTATCAGTTTGTGTGTCATAATTCATTGTTGGCTCCGGTTTCATGTTTTTTTCCATTCCTTCACTCCTCCTTTCCCTTTGTGTGTGTGATCGTTCATCCCTTTCCTTTCCTCTCGCTCGTCTTACATTCATCTTTTCCATACGGAAACCTTCTGTGTAACCATCTAAACTTCGTTCCATCCTATCTTTCCTTTTCCTTTCGTTGGTATATTCACTTGGGTGCGAAAATGTGTGTCGGTGTCTTGTTTGTTGCTCATTGTTTGATAAATTTGGCTTAAATATTGAACCATGTTGTGCTTTTCTGCTTACATCTCTAAATGTACTAAGTTCGCTCTCTTCTTCAGATTGATTTTGGTGTAACCGAGTTACTCGCTTGTTTGCATTTCTATGCGTTAAATGTAGTTCATTTTCTTGCAAATCATCGTATTGAAATGGTATTTCATTTATTTCTTTTTCGTTATCTGTATTTGTTTCAGAACGTTGACAGTCAATAATCGCTGTATTTCTACCTTTACTACGCAAGTTGTAGCGATGTTCATGTTGAACGTATCTCGAAGTTGAAGGCTGGAGTTCGAACTTGTCATTATTACCATTTGTTGCTAGTTTTGTTTCCCTTTTATCTGATCTTCTTTCTTGTTTCTCCTTTCTAAACTTTTTATGTTTTGTTTCTGCATCCGCTAATGACATGTTTTGCCAATTAATGCAATTTTCTAGCTCTCTGTCATCTGTTTGTTCAAGTTGCATAGTGGAGTAAACTAATCTTAATAATGTTGTCTGCATACTTTTAGGTATCCTACCACTAATTGTATCGATTTTTCACCTCTGCTGTTGAATGTGTAGTGATACAGTACTCTGTTTGTTCCAAGTGTATACCCTGGTACATTTTCACAATTTATTAGTCTGCTCATGATGTGCCTCCATTTTGGATGCTGAAACTGTTCTTGTATGATACTATTGTTATCCCATTCAGTAGGCCTTTCCTCGAACCCTCAGTTCGAGGAAACTAAGGCTGCTGGCTGAGTGTAGTCGTCATATGCTCATTTTTTGTTCGTCAATTTTTATTTTCGTAAAACACCTTATTCCTTTTCTTGTTGTGGCGGTGAATAACTTCATCGATATGACGTTGCATTTTGTGATATGTCGCGTCGGCACTTTGCTGTGTGTGTGTTCTATAGTTTGTTATGCGTGATCTATTTATTTCTTTACAAACATGGTCCACCAGTGTAATTTGTGAAGTGTGTGGTAAGCACTTCACCTGATGCTTCTGTCCTATTTTGAGTATATTCTCTTTCGCATAATAAACAGCATTTGTTTATCTAAGAAAATCTATCCCGATAATAGCTTGAAATGGGCTCTCATCTGGAAAATCTACGATTATAAATGGATGTTTCTTCTGAAATCCACCAATTTCTGTCTGCAGTAAGTAGCATCCTTCTGTATTTAAACTTTCACCTGTGAAACTTTGAAATTTTCTCGTTTCTGGTATTCCTTTCAAATGTTTCGTTTTAATGTATATGTCAAAAAATCTTCTGTCTAAAATTGAGATAGCTGGTCCCGAGTCAACTAAAAATTGTGTTCATACATTTTGCTAAAAACTATTAGTGATAGGGCATTGGCAGTTTACCGTGTTGCAAATCATAACAGTTTTCTTGAACTATTTTGTTTCTTTTATTTTACGTCCTCGTATCGGTTCCTTATACAAAGACGATATTAGTTTAAATCTATTTCTGGCTTGTGTGTGATTTGCTTCTCTTCTTGGCGTCGTATTACCTCTAAAAGTTTCTGTGTTTGATGGGCATATATTCGCAAAATGGCCGACACCTCCGCAAAAATAGCATTTGTCATTTCTCTTTTCTGAATTGTACTGGGTGTTCTTCAAATTTGGTCTTTTCTGTCTGTAGTTTTCTCCGTTTGTCGGGGCTTTGGTGTACTGCTTGTTAAATCTTCTATCTTCTTGTTGATAGCGTGGGTTGTCATATCTTCTTTCTGTGTTAAATCGATGTCTGCTAAATTCATGTTGCTGCCTTGTGTTACTGGGATACAAGTATGAATATCTTTGTCCAAAATTTTTAGGTTGAAAATTGTTGTTTCTCTGTGTAGGCTGGTTATTTCTGTAAGCGCCTTGTCTGAAGTTTCTGGGTTGAAAATTATTTCGATATGTGAAGTTTTCTTCATGTTCGACTGCATTTACTGAACGTCTTTCTTTTGTCTGTGGAGTGGTATTTATTTTCTGCAACATATCTGTGAGCGATGCCATGTTTGATACTAGCTCGTCAAGTTTGGTCTCCGTTTCTTGGATTTTGTCAGGCGTGTTGGCTTCCGGCTGAATAGTAGCTAGCGATTGAAATTTCCTGATATTTGTACATTTAACAGCTTGTTCTTCGACTCACGCTGCTTCCAAAAATTTTTCAAATGTCTGACAGTTTCCGGATAGAACGAATCTACTTATTGACTCCCCTTAAGATTGTATCACGATTTTGTTTTGCTTCTGTAGAGTTTCCCGGTAACGCGAGATATGCTAGTTTTTTAACCTGATTTGCAAAATCATTCACAGTTTCGTTTAGATGTTGTTTTTCAAGCATTAGTCGGTTCATAGATAAATCATTTGACTCCGAGTCTGAAAATCTTTGCGTCAATTCATTTTTGAAAGTTTGAAAGTCTTCTGTTTCTGACAAATCAAAATGTGAATTATGAAATGCTAGCGCATTACCACATAATCTTGAACGAGCTAAAGATAATTTTTGAACGTCTGTTAACGGTGTAAGTTGCGTAAGCTGATCGATAGTTTTGAAAAAAATTACGACATTAAATGATTCGTCGTCTGCCGAAAATGTCGGTACTAAGGTTGTTAATGACGTTAACTGACTGATCGACAATGTTGTATCACCTACATTTGTGTTGTGTTGTTTGCGCTTGTTTGTGTAGGTGGTGACATTTTGAACAAAAACTTTAAATAAAAATGCAACTCGCCAAATATTTCTTCTTTGATAATCCCGCGAAGCTACTCTAGCGATGTTAGTAGCCTACATTGCGAAATCCCAGGTCCAACGTTGTGAGTTCCTAGGTTCCAACTTCTAATTCTTCAGTTAAAAACATGAAGATTGTAGACCCAAATCCATACACCTTATTGTGAAGGGTGAATTGAACCACAGTATGAGTTCTTACAATAACATAAAATATACACCACAACTTTTTAATGGCACTCACGACTGTATTCAGTTTGCTTTTTTCTTCAGATAAAAATAATACTGCCCAAATTGACCACCAAATTAGTTCGGGCGCCACTTTTATTATGTAGTAGTCACCCTCTATAAATGTAATATTACAAGCAAGAGCTCTTATTATATTGATTTAATCTTTTGTTTGATAACTAGCAAAAGCTTACAACACGTAATAGTTTTGCAAGGTCGGAGTAACCTGATACTAAATGAAAGGCAAGCAGTCCGCAGTCTTTGCTTTCACCGTAATAAACGAAAGAACATTCAACACTCTGTTTGTAGCCTCTATGCGTAACCTTTCACATGAACTACAGCAAACAGTGATATTTTCATTAAATCAAACATAAAATAAACATATAGGATGTGAGGTATATTAATTAAAGAAAATATGATTTTAAATTATATATTAAATCTTTTCAAACCACAAAATCCACATTCGGTCACAAAATAATATTTAATAGCTTCAGAGCACGGGTAAAAAGGTTAATTCATAGTAGACAAAACCGTCTATTTAAGTAAGTACATTTACTCTCCTTGCTCTTAAATTCATTCCTTGCAATCGGATATTTCAATGATCAAAATTCTAAATCAACACTTTATTGACCAAAATTCAAATCAAATATTTAATTAAATAGTCGTGTGCCAGCAAAATAAAATATATCAAACATCAAATATGTTTTATCTCAAATAGAAATGATGTTTGCCTTGCAAACTATACCAATTACGTACAATACCTTACTATGTGCCTCTTCTATCTTGATCAATCGTCGTAATTATTTACTTAGACACAGTTTTACCCCTAGAATAATCTCTATCGCCAGCTTTGCGATGTGATCACTCCAGAGTCCACTGTCCAAATCTCTCAATCGAAAATCGATCACTCTGGTAGTTCAACATTGCCAAGCTTTACTTGTGCAACGTAACCAATAACCAAGTTCAAGGCACCGGTGTTCAAAAAACTCCCATCACGTATACCATGCGTGATATTTCAAATATTTGCAAGTGTCAACTCTAGTTCGCCATGAATATGTTTTGTACACGATTTTTACTCAATCTCGATGACAATGACAGTGCTGTGTTCAGCATATTCTGAATACTTTATTGTTCATTGCTTCCTGTCTGATTGCACGGGAACGCATTTTCATGAGCGTGTGTTCATTTATGATTCGAACACTTAATTCAAAAATCTAATTACTGATTCAATAAAATAAAAAATTTAAATCAAAAGTAGGGATTCTAATTCCTACACACTCTGAGCTGGATTGAGAAAGTCAATATTTGCTCTAATTCTTTAATGTTTTTTCGACTCTTAAAATGACCAAACACGGACAGATACAGGTGTGACATACCTTGGGATGACACAACTCGCTGAAGTTACGTCATTTGCCCAGTGCAGCAGCTGTGTTGCGGGCTTGCCTACCTGCCAAAACCCCTAAACTACAGAGCGGAGACGGAGGTCGAAGTCCGATTTCAAAAATTTTAAATTCCTAGTGATGAGGAGCCCGAATGTCACCATTTGGGTGATACCCATCATGCAATTTGCAAAAAGTGTTACCCCCCCTACTGTGCACCTTCATTTGCATTTTAGATTTAGATTGCTGATGCATGTGTAGTTGAATCTTGGATTCTGAGCCTCGTACAGAGAAGCAGTTACCTTCGAAACTACAGTAAAAGTTTCATACGTAAAACGGAACTACTCTTCATCACAAGGTACAGTGGTATTCGACGGGTATAGTGCCTTGAATCGAGGACGTTGAACACGAACACAGGACTGCCATAGACTTTCAGCAGATGTCGTAGAAAAAATGCAGTCACTGTGGCTTCACAGGAGGAGTTCCTAGCCAACCCAAACAACAAGTGTCACCTCATATCTTGCCACAGTTAGGCATTGGTGTTCTTGAAGCTCCTGGAAACACAGACTCTCTTATTGTGTCCTCGGGAATTAAAGCCTCTAAACCAGAGGTTATTGTACGCAAAGATACCGATCTCGTCATGCTCATTACAGAGTTTGCAATGCTTATTCCTGGGAATAACAACGAACCACAAAAAATATTCAAAATCACTGCTCTTTCTACATGCAATGAACAGTTGCGACAGCACATCGTTTCCTTTCAAAATTTGCAAGACCCAGGGGTTCAGAAAACTTCATTCAAGTACAAATTTTCAAGAAGTCATAAAAATATTCAGTGTTTAATCATCATTGCCCGCTGAAGTGGCAGAGAAAGGAGAAGCTTTCATTTCCAGTTTATATCGTGGCAAGAGCACAGACTCTCTACATTTAAAATGATACGATGTAGGGCTCCCTGTTAAACATTTAACTGTGTAATCGAAAAAACGTGTTCTTAAAGTTTCGTTTATTGTAAACGGTTTTTATAATATACGTTTATTTTGTAAAGTTTAAATGTTTATCCATTTTAAGATTTGTTGGAATCTTGTACACGTGTAAACAGTTTTTATGAATACTAACTTGAGACGCACGGAAAAGTGTGCGATCGTATGAATATCTGCCCAAATCTTTGGTTATTAAGAATGATCATATATAACATTGTGAATGGGGATCAGGGAGTGAGTATCATGGAGAGGAGAGGTAGAGGATATGCACACGCAGGACGGGCTTCCTGGTTGTATTATGTGCCTTCTTGGTTAGAGATGACATTTCTTCAAAAATTAATTTGATTGCTCTTTAGTTGTTGGCAATTAGTATAATTGAACAGTCTAAGAAATGAAACAACTAAATTCTAAATACCTTAGCCATTTATTTGATAATTCTAGCATAATAAATATTGAAAGGAGCAGCAAGTTGTATTTGTTACAAACCGATTTCAATACTCTTTTGAATACAAAACAATATCATCTTAACAAGTTTTCAAAATTATACATCAAAGCTATTGGTGCATTTCTACTGTTCTCTACAGTCAGACTTGTACAGAATTATTAAACTAAGGTACATGTTTTTCTTCAAAATACTAATTTAGTGTGTTTAGAATTAGTCTCAGATGATTTTCGATGGCACCTATTGATCCACCTGCAGTACTAAACTCGTTGGCATTGTCATCAGGGCATAACTGGCATTATGCCCTCTCTCTCCCTTCTGCTCGGCATACTTCCACACCCAACTCTTCCTCATAGTTCCCATTTCATTTGGAGAATGAGCGCCTGTAGAAACAGAGCATCTGCGTCGACAGACTGGAATATACCCACACGGGTCGTCCGTTAAGACCTGGGGCGCTAAGATAGCATAGTCAGATGGACAAACAGAGGGGTGTGTATTGTGGCTCGCAACCTATTCATACATGCTGTCGGACGCGATTTTCCGTTTATTCGTTTAACCATTTACACGCACCAACATAACGCTTGCCATTTACACATGTAAACGTTTTGTAATAGACATTTAAATATATGGTTCTGTTTACACGTTTTTAATCTCCGTTTATAAACGGATAAGCATGTATCGTTTAACTGCGGTTAATAAAACATTTACAGATGGGAGCCCTAGTACAATATGTGCATGAGAATTGCTTCCAAAGCATCTAAAATAATTCGATGACTTACAACTGCATCACTCAACGACGTCAAATCCCTCGGCCACAGACACTCGCTGGGTAGCGTTCACTACTGCAGTGTCTTCATTCGGGCATCGTGTGGAACAGATGCATAGAGCGATGTCTTCGACGGAGGTACCCTTAATGCTCAGAGGTACGGAAACAAGATACTAAACCTCATGCTAGACTTTTCAGATGTGCCATGGGTCCAGAGTTCAAAATCATGGATGATAATGTACGTACTCAGAGAGCTCAGCTGGTGGATGATTTTCCAGCACATGATGTGGCCAGCAAGGTGTGTGAGTATGAATCCTATAGAGCATGCGAGGGATGCATTAGGGAGCTTCCACCAAGGCCTGTTCCGAAGCTGCGAACTGCTCTTGTTCAGGTGTGGGAATTGTGGCCCACAGACATCTTGGACAACGTGATAAGTAGCATGAAAAGTCGATGTGTGGGTGCAAGGAGCTACTACATCCCTTAGTAATCACAGAGCACCAGCTTTTTCTCAGGTTTATCTACTCTCAAACGAAAATCAAGTTTTCTATATTTTTGTGATTTTGCACAATTAAAGCAATAATTTTTTTATCATTTTTTTTTTTTTTGCTGTTGAACTCGCAATATGTTATTACCAAGATTCCGACAATTGGTTTATGAAATATGTTGATTTTGCTTAATGAAAACAATCACAAAGTTGTCTGGTCTGAAGCAAAAATCATTCATCAGGAACCCAGTACTTCCAAACGGCTATTCAAGGAAGTCATATCAGAACCTTTAAAAATAAAAGATGAAGCCTCCATTGTATCAAAAACTAACTAGTGTTTTTTTGCCTTACCTTATCTATTTTAATTTCACTATGCATTTTCAGTATCGTTGTATTTTAAATCGCGAACCTGTAGACGGCTTTTGTAGTTTCAATTGCCCTTGACTATTCATTTGTTGTACTTACAATTGTATGATATTTATAAGTATAGCTTGTGCGCATTTGAATTTCTTAACTTCATTTTGTATTTGATGAGCATATGCCAACAGTCACCTAATTAATGTTGTAGAAAGTTTTCATTTGGTACACTGAGTGCTTTCTNAACACCAGCAGTCTCTTCCATTGGATGTCTGTTCCAAGTCTCTCCTATCTTCCTTCCCCTTTCCTGACTCTTTCAAGCAGTGAGGGAAATCAAGGCCTAAACTTTTGAGTCAAAACTAAAATTTATTATAGAATTATTAAAAAACAACGTTTTATCCAAAGTATCTGTTTGTGCACCTGTGCAAGAAACCTATTTTATGTATATATATAAACGATTGCATGTCCTCCCTTACAACGAGCAGTTTTGTTTTATCTTCGAGTTCGTTTGTAATTCCAGTTTCCTCCGTGACGTTAGCGTCTGCAAGTGTTACCATAGGAACCGTGACGTGTTGGTTTCCATCTCTGTGATTGGCTGAATGCCACCGTGCTTTAAAGGTGATCCCCTTGACGTGAATACTAAATACGACCGTTGTAAAAGCAAGCGCTGTAGTCAGGATATCGGCAATGCATAACCGCGTGNCGGTTTAATGTGCAATGAATCCTGAAAGTTAACATATTAATAATGTTTTTAAGGTGATTGATTGTTATTAAGTGTGTTCGATCGGTGTTTATGTAATGTCTGAAGAAAGTAATGAGGCTGTGGCAGATTTATTAACAAGACCTTTTAATAGGTGAACATTTGAAGAAAATAAACAATTAATTACAAAAGGACTACCAAAGCCGCCATTAGAAATAATCCCAAACATGGTATTTTCAAACTGCCTACTTGTTTACTATTTGTATTGTAATTATTTTGGGAACCAGAAAGTAATTTTAGAACACAGAGATTTTGACATAGCAAAGTTAAAAAAAGTAACTATTTCAGGTGGCTAATTTGAACAGTTTAACATTTAAAAGCAGGAGTTTTTTTTATTGAATAACCTACTCAAAGCCCCAAATAACTATTAGTTTGCTAATTTAAAAAATGTATACCCCTTGTCACACTTCTACTATACATGTATCTGCCTTTAAATCATCGATTCCCCAACAATGAGGCGCACTGCACGTCACTGCTTTCAAGACTGTCTGTTTCTCGACTACATTCTATGTCCAGTCCATGTCTATGAAGTAAGGTAATAAACATGAAGAGTGCTTGAGGGTTCAAAAATAATTATCATTCAAACAGGAGTGTAATTNGATAAGTTGGAAATTGAATTGAATTGTATTTGATTTGAGTATTCTTCTGTTTCAGGGAAGGAGCATGTGTGGCCAGGAGTGGCTTGCTTTCTGCAGAATGCTTTCATCTTTTTTGGCTCATTAATATATAAGTTTGGAAGGTCTGAAGATCTATGGGGATAATAAGCAGTTGAATAAAATGTGTTGCTAAATTACTGCAAAATTCTGCTGATATGAACATACGAGAGATCTTCATTTCTTAATACCGTAAACTGGGGCCAATGTTACATTCCAGTATGGGGTAATTTTGGCCACCCATATTATAATTGTAGATTTGAATTCTGCAGCCAAAGTTGTACCTGACCATGTTTTCCTTTTTTAAGTCGGTCCATTAGTTTTTTTTTTTTATGTAACAGTTTATGCCGGAATTGGCAGAAAGGACTAAAATGCACTTTAAAGAAGTAATTAATGTGTGTTAAATTCTAATCTAGTTTATATAGGACATTACAATATCACTTATAATACATGGGTAAACCTGTTTAGGTATGGATACTAACAGTCTTGTAATGTTCATAGTCTTTAAAATTAAATATGTATTTACAGTTTGTACGTTTCTTATAAAATTATTCGGAAACATTTATGCTTTTTGGAAATTTATAGCAATATCTGGTTCCACTTGTTATGAAGGTAGGTTCTGGTAGTTTCTGAATAATATCTGAAAATGCAACTTTCTTTTGCTAGAAATTATGTTTTATCACCACCGGTATTAACACATCAGATACCAATGACATTTATTTCTCTAGCAGTTGAATCAACACTTAATATCACACAGACATAGCAATGATTTTTTTTTTCCAGAGAACTTGGCCATCACATAATCACAACCTTAAAAGCCTTGCAATTTATCCACATTTTCTTGCACTTCTTTGTCACCGACTTCAGACAATTCCTCTTCAAGATCGGTACTATCATTAAGACTTATTTGTGTTTGACTGTTTGAACTGTCACTATCAATGTCTCCAGTTGCCACACTTTTGCCTGGTTGAATGTTGAGTTTTTTGTGGTGTGCCCAGCTACCTGTGACTTTATCTTGATAATGCGTATTGCATAAAATTGTTGGTAAAGAATCGGCCATATGAATTGCTGAGGCATTGAATGCTTCAGGTTCGTCTTGTAAAGCAGTACCGGTAGGGCTTGCATCTGGTAATTTCCGAAGAACAGCATTTGGGTTAAACGGGTTTGTTCCAGTGGTTTTAAATCCTTAGAGGACATTTTTAGTAATTATGGTAGATACTTCATTAAAGAGACATTGGACTAAATGAGGAAACTTGTTCTTTGGTAGTCCTTGGGATGTTGGATGTTTCAATTAACAGTTGCACAAAATTGTACACCACTTGCGTTTAATTGACCTGAAGACAGCCAAATCTAGTGGCTGATAAAGGTGTGTTAAATGGGGAGGGAGGCAAACAAATCTGATATTGTTTTCAGGGGAGAGATTGTCCCCTATAAGAACTTTTTGGCCTATGAACTGTTTTNCGTGTGGTAAAAAGGTTGAGAAAAACCAATCTGCAAATGTATGACAATCTAACCACCCATGGGATGTACATCCAAAATGTGTACCATATATACAACATGGTCTGTCACAAAATAGTAAGCCTTTTGGTGCCTTCAGTGGCCAAGTATCCCATAAGTTTTTTGATCTGTACACAAAATGTGGTGGCAAGATTGTGCCATCACCAGCAACACACATGAATTATATATTAGTTTTTGTGAAGTTTACGACTCTTTCCGGGTATTGTGTGCCCTTTCGAAATAATGCCTTCTTTTTGGCCGGAGCATCACTAAAACTGTTCATCGTAGTTGAATATGTTTGATGCAGGAATCTGTTATTATCTATGTCTAACGTCTCTTTAAGGTTTGAAAAGTAAGTTTCAATGCCATCTTGACTCGCACGAGATCGTGACCGTGAAATATTTCCAGCGATTCTAGTCTTTAAATTATCTGAGTGTCATTGAAGAAAACTACTGCANCAGTCATCACTTGGCAAGTTGTTTCTGAATTGTGCAACAACCCTATTACNANTTTCCATCCTTTAACCATCTGGCGCAGCTCTAATTTGCTCAATGTGATATTTTTTGTAGCTCTTCANATCTTGCAAAGCACAGTGTATCATCTCTTCAGAATACGAAGCACAAAGTCTATGGCCAATCTTCTTCCTTAGAACGCATGGCATCTTTAACAATTTTGCAATACTTAACAGTCACACCTGTAAATAAACAGAAATGCAGTTCAAATAGGTATTTTTAAAAACTAATAACCAGTACCGTAAACTAGTTCATTGGGATGGGNGACAACAAATTGTACAAGCAATTAAACTCCATACATTTCTTAGATATCACACTTTGAAACACATAGCTCTTACCATGGAAAGTAAACTTTATTGTGTTTTAGTGGATTTTAGGTACTGGCCAAAGTTACCCCAATACACCGTAAAAATTACCGGCAGGTGAAAGAAGAAATAAACTTCAAAAAGTTATGGACCCAAATGTCTGATCTTCAGAAATTGTGTTCCTAGATAAAAAAAAAACACTCAGAAAAAAATTATGAACTTTCGACAACACTGTGTAGCATCGAAAGTATGGCTAAAGTTGAAAAACATTAAAAATCGTATTGCATATTAATATATTACTATATATACACAATGTGAGAAAAAAAAGTATTGTTAATTGGCAATAGTCTACAATGCATCCAGCTTTATAATTATATTGTAGTTGTGTACTATAGTAAGTTTTTAAAAAATCTGAAACAAAATATTAAAATTTGGCCAAAGTTACCCTGCTGACCAAGTTTACGGTAAGCCTTTTAACTTTCTATAGTTGTGGGGAGCATGTGAACCTTTCTCCCACTTCTTCATATTCTGAGAATTGGTTCATCATAAGTGATTGAAAATTTACTTTGTATATATTTTGAAGTGAGACTGGAAATAAAGATCCATGTTAATTTGTGTGCTGTTTGTGCAGTTTCTGTGTATTGTCATATGATAAGTGAAGTGATTGTTAAATACTGTAGTGGCTATGTAGCCACCGTACTTGTCACCATTAAATTCATGTCATCATTCACCTATTTATTTATTGTTTTGACTTAAACCTTATTTATCACCAGTTCCTGTTGTGTTACTAATAACAGCAGTAAATTCAATATTTTTAGGTGTTAATTGTGTTGTTACAAAGTTAGTTTTTTTCCCCAAGGTATCAAAAAGATATTTATATTGAATATATGCACAAGTATTCCAGTAAAAAAAATGCCAGAAGGGTTTGGTCAGTTCAAATTGCATTAAGACATTGAACTATAACAAAAAGTTTATATGACCAAAAGATCTCATGCCATGGCTCATTATTCAC
>KZ871761.1:0-13067 GCA_003456935.1 Machilis hrabei | reverse complement strand
CACGTACATTACCAGTAACGATTTTGTCATGTCCAAACGAAGAGTGGTAATGTAGTCTGCCGCACACCGTTCACCACCTCCTTCAAATCGTAAACGGTTAAAGGTGCTTTCGCTGAGCTGTCAATACTAAAGTTATTTTAATCTGAATATAAATGTATTTAGCCCTCATGTCCTTAATAGTAGCAACCCAGATTCTGCTACACCTGTTCGAAAAACAAGTCGATGCTGCTATTATTTGTATACCGTTGTGTACTATATAATATTTGATACATTTTAACCATCGTTCAGATACGTATATTAGTGTGCTTTGTGATGATACTTGAAGTGTGCTAACAGCATTAAGCATTTGCAACTTTGTGTCAGCTTAATTTCTTTTGTTTTTCAGTCGCATTGAATTTCACGACCTTCACGGTAAGGTGACCGTGCACCCGACGCATTCGGTTCCAGTTGCTCTTCAGGAACGTTTTATGTCGCTGTGCTACTTCAATCAATACATGGAAGAAAAATTAGCAGACGGTGCAGACATGTCTCGCCCGATTCCGAAACGGAAAACTGGCATTCCGTACATGAGACGCTGGGTCCGAATTACGTCTTCTATTATAATGGAGCTCAGTAATGCCACCATACAGGTAAGTTTATTTGACTTAGATGCTAAGGTAAAATAAATTGGTGAACCTTAAACATGTTGGAAATTACCAAAGCAAAATAAAAGTCGCCACTGACAAGGTGTGATTTAGTATAGTTTGCATTTATGTAGTCAAATTGTGCACATACATAAATGTTGATACTTTTCTTAAATACAGTCGTGGAAGAACTCTGAATAAGAATTCTCATTTCTGTAGGCTCAGTTTAATTATTTGGAAGTTTGGCACCATTGTTGTGCTAATATTGCAACATTAACTTAACACACAAAATCTGACACCATTTGTCAGTTTGTCACTTCCAAAGTTATTGACAGATTCTGAGGGCATTAATTTTCTTTCTCCGAAACAATTTTTGCAATGTAAATAACAATCTATACCATTCTGAAAACAATTTTTAACGCATTTCACTAACTTCTTTTCAAACAAACCACAATTATGATTCCAGTAATATTTTTATTGCACTGACTACAATAGTTCTGTATTGTGACCAAGCAAGAGACAAATCTGTTCCCATTACTTCCATAAAAGTAATTAGTTAAATTTTTTTTTTATTATTATATATACTCTTTGCATACACAGTTATGCGTGTTATTGTTATACTTTTCATTTTTATAGCTGAACTTCATGGAGGATCATACGAAGCTTATTGTGTCTGTGGGGAAAGGAGACTATTTGATTACCTACATTAACTTGGAAAGACAGGGAACGACCTATCGTCTCCACCAGCTCGAGCAACATGGTTGTGAACCGGCCATTCGAGAGAGGTTGAAGTACGCCGTGACTGTGATCAAGGAATTTGCCGAGCTGGACTGTGAAGATCTTTAGTACCGAAGTTTAAGATAACGTTTTGAGCATAAATGACATGGAAGGAGCAAAAACATGTTGCCTGTGTTTAATTGTGTGAATCTGAGTGATGGGCGGATTTAATCTTATTTTAACGCGAAGACGCGTTACGTAGAAAAAGATGGAACTGTGTTCTGCTCACGATTTTTAGTCACGGACGTGAAGTTACTGCCTTCGATATTACGAACCGTTTTGTTGAACCTTTTTCTTTAGTAAGTAGTAAAACTGTTATTCAAGTGCCACAGAGTGAGTATCTATCGTCAGGGGTAACGCAAGATACCGAAATAATCGTGGCTTTTTGGGAGTTTACGAGGACGTAGCCACCGATTAATTTATTAGCGTCGCGTTCGACTCGGTGGCCGGGTTGTGAATTTGAAACTCGTAATTGTGTTTTATGAGCGTGAGATGCCTTAAGAGAGCTAAGTATCTAGGAGCTTATTTTTCATACTAGATAAAACACAGCAGAGAAGGAATTTATAATCACTGTGATTCATAAAACTTGTTTGCCAAATGAATTAGGTGTTTAGGTCATGAGTTTGCTTCAAGAGTATTTTGTAGGTGAATTTTTGTAGTTGTGTCTGTACTGTGCAGCTATTTTTGATACACAAACACCTTATTAATCTGATTTGTTGTTAACAGGTGTAGAGAAGTAACTAGTTACCAAGACGAAGTAACGTGTCACTGCCACCCATTTTAATTGAGGTAACTTTGTATTCTTGTGCACTGTTAGTTTCCTATTAAGCTCACAAGGGGTGGTTCTGAACACTTTGTGTATTACCGTACGATATTAAAGTCTATTTCGTACTTTTGACAAGTTATGTACGTAGAATAAACCATGACATGATAATGCAAGTATATGTTCTAGACTAAACACTGTATTGCTTTCGTTTATATGTTACTGCATTTTGTTCAGCGAGCTTGATTTGGTGATTGTCAGCATCAGATATTAAAGGAAGATTGACATTAGACTGTGTATTCTGCCCATACTATGTTTAGAGAGTATTCTATAGTGTAGATTTCTTATTTAGAAATAAATTTGTCTGTTACATTTCTGTAATGAATATGTTTTTATCATGTACGCATTTTAAAGATTTTTTGTTTAACAGAAACGAAAACAAGCATACCCTTTTAATTTTTTTTAAGAGTACAGCCAACTACTAGAAGAATAGTTCACAATATTATGTTTTAAAAAAAGTATAATTATATTTAATGTCGCTCAAAATTGCAGTGGTAATGGCAAATGTTTTGTTTTTCCCTATTTAAAATGTGATTGTAATATAGACATTGTGCTGACAGTATGGTGCACAAGAATTCCTGTAGTGCTAACATATTGTAGTTAATTACATACGAGAGTGAGAAATGGATTTTTTTTTTAAAACTATAAATGTGAAGGGTAAAACCAAAGAGGTTGACTACTGGCCCCAAACCCCTTGTGAGCCAGATCTAAAGTTTGAGTACATTTGCCTTAAATGTGTGATAATCATGTGATGTATACAGGAAAAGCAATAACCTCTTGGATTACTTCCAAAGATTTGTAGTAAATCTTACCCCAAAGACGTGCATTTGATCTAGCCTTTCACTTGGGGGTATTCTGAAACAAGTGTTCAATATAGTCTCGTAGAATAGAATGAAATAGATGCATGGTATTTTATGTTGATACTGTCTACGTTCTTTGTCCTGTATAATTTTTCCTTAATAAGGAATTAAACAAACATAGTGGACTAATAATGCAGACCTTCTGATTTTTATTTTACCACAATTCCCTGAAATGAGGCTGTTTGTGCACTTTCTTGTGATGTGACTCTTGCCACCTGTATCCTATACAACTTTAATACTTGCTAGTAGAATATGCTAGTAATTGCATAAATATCTTCAAACTTATTTTGGTCTTGATTTGAACATATCTACATTTGTTAAGCCGATACACTGATCGACTGCCTTGTGCACGAATTGTTTCTGCATAAACATCAAACTTTTGAATCGTGACTTTTGGCTTCAAATTGGTACTAAAAAAACTATAAAAAATCCAAGCAGAAAATCACATTTGGAAGTAATTTGACTGGTAGGAAGATGAATGGCAAGATAACTAAACATTCTAGAATGTGTATAGTTCGTCAATATCAAACACCAGGAAGGAATGTAGAAAACTAGTGCAATATAAAACTGACTATTTTCGTAGAAAATGTTGGGAATTGCTGATACCACCTCCCATTTGTGTGATGACTAGGTTTATTTTTTTGATTTGGCATAGAGTCAAACAATTTCTGTATGCTTGCTTGTGGAATGGCCTTCGAAGCACTGTTCGTGCATTCCCTAATTCAGTCTAGATTTGCAGGTTATATTTTTTTTTACATTTGTATAAGCTTTAAATCTGTTTTCCCTCAGATATTGCAGAGTGGTTGCTGTTTTGGATTATCTTTCTCAAACAGTGTCAAAATGGTTTGCAAGTATGGAAGTGCTATCATTTCTAAGATATGGTAAATATAATGGGTGCTGGTGATATTGCCGTGGATCCGTATTCAAGTTGACCTACTTTCATAACTGATGGCACACCATATTGCAATATCCCTCATTTGAACAGTGTGCCTTGTCCAAATTATAGTCTTGTCGAATTCTCTTGCCATTGGATCAAAATTCTCCCATCATTTTTGCAAACAAAGGGGAGAGATTCATCCAAAAGGATGAATGACCAAATGTCTTTCAAGCAATCCCTGTTTGTGCTTGCTACGCAACTGTAATCTGGCAGTATGGCGTTAGCGTGTCGAAGCCAGTCGTCGTAGTGGGTGGCAGGCATTAAGTCGAACTAAAGCAAACGATGCCGTAACGTAACTGCATACTAAAGATATGTTACCATTCCCCCATTGTTGCGTTGTAGCCACTGAAGGTGACGATGCTTCCGAGTATTAAGTGCTACGAAGAGTTCCAGAAGCTTCCCAAACTGACTGTTTAATTTCCTCAAAACACAATTACAAATTCTGTGCACATCACTTGAACATTACTCAACATGAGTTGCAGTTGCTCGATATGAAAAAAATAATTCTCGTTACAATACCCCCTCAGAATCTCCTGCTGAAACTATTTTTTGTGGTATCTTTGATAAATAAGCAAGTTTGAAGACTGAAACCTACTTCATACTCCTGTCTAAGCTGCATCCCTATTAACCACTTCAAATGGAATCATCCTGAAATGGCCCATCAGGTGTTGATAGGGCGTTAAACACCACATCATTAAATCAACTTCAAACGGAGACCAGAATATATTTAATATAAGCCACACATACGGTACACTAATTTCATTATTCTGCCAGTTTGGGTTCTGCATTGCTTGACTGTATTTTCTATTTATTTTGTATGGAACTATTAAGTTTTATTTATAGGGTGATTTTCAGACTTGAAGAGATCTCACAGGCACCTACAAAAACAACCAATACTATTGGCCCTATTTCAGTGTTAGTACTTCCCAGGCTATCCAAAATTGTTTTCCATGTATAAAAAAAAATCGTCTATCTCCTGCAGTTCATCTAGTTATAGGTAAACTAAAGTGGTCCTAACAACATCAAGATTTATTACTTGCAGGATGTTTGCGAAAACTAAAGCACAGCCATTTTTGATGCATCTGAACCANACCTCGTCTTCACATCACTCTAGCAAATAAAAAAAAATAGTTATATGTATTGGCAATTTGTTACTTCTAAGGCAGGCACGACCGGTACAACTAGCATGAATGCAATTTATGTACACGTACTGCCGGGAATTGTACAGGTCATGCCTGCCTTAGAAGTATTAAAATGCCAATACATATAACTATTGGCAACACCGTCCAGAATGACTCTTCTTTTGTTCGTCTTTGCTAGCTAGATGTGAAGACGAGGTCTGGTTCAGATGCATCAAAAATGGCCGTGCTTTAGGTTTCGCAAACGTCCTGTAAGTAATAAATCTTTTAGTTATTAGGGACACTTTAGTTTATGTATAACTAGATGAACTGCAGGAGATAGACGATTTTTTTTATACATGGAAAACAATTTTGGATAGCCTGGGAAGTACTAACACTGAAATAAGGCCAATGTTATTGGTTGTTTTTGTAGGTGCCTGTGAGATCTCTACAAGTTGGAAAATCGCCCTAGAGTATTAAAACACTGTATCCAGTTGGTTCACAGGTAAGAACAGAAAACCAAATCGTGTATCATTTTAAACTCTTCAGAAAATGTCAGTGCACTCGATTTATTGTAGTTAAGACTGGCAGTGCTGTGCAGTGCACGAATCCTCAAGAAAATGAGGTTGATGCACACCATTCATGAAAGAGAAGAAATTAAAAATGTTAATAAATTTTGTTCAGTTATGTTTCAACTTATGCCAAGCCAAATGAATATTTGAATTTTGACCACAAGCTGCCTTGGGCAACCTTTTATTTCCACCCTCTTCAGTGCCAAATAAGAGGGACGTGTTCCCGAAAGGATGAAACCCTTAATATTTCAAATTGACCATTTTATATCTCTACCTTTCCTCTTTCAGTTTGCTTTCATCCAGAGACTTTCTTGCATGTGGGGGAGGGAGAGAAAGACTGAGAAGTGAAACGGATCTTGCTTTTCTCAATCGTCATCATCTGGGTATTAGTCATTCCTCCCCTGTGAGAGGAACTGGGACATAAGAAGGCCCCAGGCAGGTAGCAACAAAGAGTGTGACAGACAATTTGATTACTGCTGGCCAAAGAAGTAGTAGATGTTAAAGGAGAGAAATATGCAAATGGTCAGTCCTTATTGCTCTTCTTACCATATTCACGCATGCAACCAAGTCGTCTAAACCTCCCCAAATCAACTGAAGCAGATGTTGCTCAAGATGGAAGAAGGTTTGTAACGTTGCACCTATAAATTGTCTGGATGCTCTCGTGAAATGTTTTCGGCGAGCCCTGCAGAAACGTGTTCTTTAGTCACCACCAAACATCATCACGGAGGTGAAAGAAGCCATGTGAACGTCTGTTGTAATGGATACCATGTAATGGCATAAGCCCAATGTAATGTTTTGAAAGCACAGATGGCATGTTGTCGCAACTGATTTTTATAGGCTCTAGCATTGGCGGAAGGTGTTATAAAGTTGTAAGTTGCACTACACTCTTTCAGTCTAATGGATGTGGTGATGAAAAAGGAGATTGGTTGCAATAGTGTGATGATATTGATCTGTTTCAACTGGTTGTGTGTGAAATCATAATTGCAAGGGCCTACCTGACTTAGATAATTCACCAGTACCCCTGCTCTGACAGTACTTGGAAAACATCCCCATCAGTATCTGCACATTCAGTTTCATGTCTAATGGCAAGGGTTGTGCAGGACCAGTTTATGGTCAACTGTGTTGAAAAATTGACTTGGGTAGAATAGGAAGTCCACACAAGATTGATCAAATCCACCTAGTTCGAAATATCTTTGGCCATGGGCCCATGACGTTGCTGGAAGAATAAGTACTCTGGCCGACATATACTGAAAGTTAGTAAGTGTCCCCAATAGGGTTGAGCCTGTTATTCAGGCAAAAGAGAATCCTATATAATAACTACTTCTCGATATTTTTTGTAATATGGTGCATTTCATGATTATTCATGCTGACAATGGCACTGAGAAAAGGAAAAAACACAGGAATTTTCATTGCTTGTTGTAAAAATGAATTTAATAAGAATTTGGTAAATTCTTTTTTTTTTTTAGTAATTCCAATATTTCTATTTATTAAATCACTAATTCCAAATGCAGTACCCACTTTTATAGCTACAGGAAACAAAATACATACAAACCAATCGAAGTTGCACATTCAATGAACATAATAAACCATCTGCTAGGTAGCTTCAGTTTCTTTTCTTTAGATATTTATTCGGTTGATCTCGTTTAATTAACAGATTAATGTTTCTTATTGCATATGCTTGCTTTCATAAAAATTCTAAATGAGGTAAATACAAATATCCAAACTCTCATTAATAACAAAGTGTTGTATTTATTAATGGTAGTATTTGACCTGACTAAAAGTAAAATAAGTATTAGTAAGCTTACTAGATTAAAAGGAAAGAAGAGTCATTAATAAGTAAGGATACAGATTCAAGCAATGCTCATGTTATATATTTTAACATTTATTGATTTAATTCAAGATTACAATTTTTGTACAAGAATCCTGGGAACATAAAAAATAAAATTTCATCATCCGCACTTGTGCTTGCATTGCCCTGCAGGATTTTAAAATGTTATTCTACCTGTAATAGGACATCTACTCTGTGCGACAGATGTTTTCACGTGCTTATAGAACCTGTGTTCTTGTAAATGTAGCCTTTCTGTGCAAGATGTTTAAGTATGGTAGCAATATTGTGGCAGTCGTCTGGAATAAATGAAGTGGCAATGCATTAATTAAAATGCTGAAATCTAATACATAAAATGTGTATCTTAATTAGTTTACAGACTATAACATTACAACCAGATGTTGCATAAGCACAATTTAAGTTGTGGTCAAAACTTCCATATTTGGGATTGCAAGATGATCACACATTTCTGATTTTTAATGACAATTTAATACCAAAATAGGTAAATTTTCCACCATTTTGGTTAAGTGTTAACGAAGTTCATTGCCTCAAGGGCAGAAATCCCTCTCCTGGACAGAACACTGCTCCACTTCTGTTTTTCTGTGGAACAAATCTGGGAAACTATAAAGTGAGAAACAATGAGCAATGCTGTTTCGGTGTAAAAATTTCTAAACTTAACTGAAATCTAATGTGTTTAATTTAGTTAATTCTCCCATTTTGTTGAAAAAAAAAAAATACTTTCGATTTTATTGGTTTTAGCAAACTTCACAACAAAATAAACTCGTGGCATTGTTCTACATTTCTATTTGTTTTTTATTTTCAAAATTTGTTCCCCAGAAAAACAGAAATAGAGCAGTATGCTGTCCAGGAGCATAGCAAACCACCTTAAGAATTTCACTTTATTAGCTGTTTAAGAGTTCAATGAAAATATGAGAAACATCACAGTTTTCAAAACTAGCACAAAGCCCACATGGTCTAAACTCCAACTTGAAACCTTACATAATGAATCTTCAGATTTAAATTTCCTCAAAATCTATCGCAGGGTTTAAAAGAAAGGAGCCTACCTTTCCCATTTCACCCAACATTTTTTGGAGTTTCTATTTACACNTGTGCCTAAAGTAGAGGGTTTCAGAGAAACCTAGAGCATAGCATTATGATTGAATGGAATAACATGTTTTCTTATTCATTATTATAGACCAAATCCCAAGAAACCATAGACTAGTTCAACATTCCTAAAAATATATTTAATCGCATATAAATATACTACACCTCTTAACTGCCATTGCCTTACACAAGTGATACAGAGCTTACAAATACATTAATTCTTCTCGTCAAGTTAATGGAAATGTAAGGTGTATTGACACTCGTATGCATTTTTTTTTTTATTTACAATAGGTTTGCACTAGAGGATCTGATATTAAACCTTGCACTTTTTGCCAGTTGTGAAATGACTAAATAAGAACTGTAATGTGTTTGTTTTAACTGAACTGTCTGAAATTCAAATCTCTTGTTTTTTTTCTGCCCAGTGGCATAAACAGAGTGCCACACTCAGGTTTGCTACTTTATCAAGTGGGACAGGATTTGTTTGTAAAGTTATTTTGAAAGGTTCATTACTGATTGCATTTATAAATGGCTGTAAAAACTGCATGTGTACCTAGGTCATTGACGACACCTCCAGCTTTTGTAATTGACCACAAGCATTTGGCATCAATTGAGGGGCTCAGCGCAACAGTTGTCTAACCCATCCAATGTCCAATTAAGACTTTAACATGCCATATGTTATTCATAATTTACCCTAGACTAATTTAATCATTTTCTAGTAATTTTTCTGCTGCCTTCAATTTAGTGCACCATTTGTCCAATCTTGTAGAAATTGAAGGAAAGGTGAAGGTACAATCAATTCTTTTTTTTTAACAACTGTAACAATGATTAACTCTTTCACGGCCGTGTTCGCATTTTTGCAAACACTATTTTCCTCCCTTGATGGCCTCGTTCGCAAAAAAGCGAACACCACTTTGTCTGGAAGTCTGACTTCGCATATTAGAGATTGCTGTCGTTCCAGCTGAAGCATTCTGCACGTAAAGAGAAAACAGTTGAGCGGGGCTATTCTGTGTTGAGTAAAGATGGCAGCGAATGTAAACAAACCTTCTTGCTCTACAGAAAACAGTGATTTGGACGTTATTTTTGCTGATTCTGATTCAGAAATTGAATATGTAAGTGAAAGTGAAGATGAATTCAATTGTACTGCAAGTGAAAGTGACACGGACTCTAGTGAACTTGATGAAATTCCCTTCCTGTCCCGACAGACCTGCACTGTGTGTACTCCCGTGCTTTGAAAAGTACCACACTGTGCCAAATTACAAAACAGTGTGCAAATGTGAAAAGATTTTGGAAAACAGTTAANACACTTTTACCTANTGTATGCTTGAACACAAGCAATACATACAACTTTTTATCAGGGTTCCATTAGTACTGATATACAGAAATAATCACAATGTTTGCAAAATGTAGTTTCAATTTGACGCTATTTATTTTTACACCTTTGTTTTTAAATGTAATTATAAGCTTTTAAACTTCTCAAAAACTAAAAAAAGTCAACTTTTTGGGTAAAATATCACTTTTTTGGGTGGCCACGAAAGAGTTAATTTAATTTTCTGTAATAACATGAATCTCTTTCTCCACTTTACTCTACAGAAGAACATCAGCCCCAAACAGACCTCTCGGATAATCGGCTGAACAGACATATCTCTACTTTAACCACATGAAACTAATCAAACCTTAATTAGAACTAACAGAACTCTTAGATCTAACAAGGGGAGGGTCAGACGTTCAAGTCTTCGATTNGAACCAAACTTTGTTAACACGCAGTACTCAATACAAACAACTATCTGTCCAAATAATAGAACGCACTTCCCAAGCCTATACGATAAATAGGCCTACAAATATTCAGCGTTAACCTTATAGGGCCTTGGAATTGTCAAGTTATCATGAGCCGTCTGTAGCCCAGTGCACAAGGCGCTAGACTCCTGAGCGGTAGATCGCTGGATCGATTCCCGGTCATTCCAATATATATATTTTTTGCTTAAATGTTTTTATTACTTATTATTACGTAATACTACATGAAAATGCAAACATTGGTAAAAATGAATGGAAATAAATAAAAATTACTTGTAAACGTCGTGGACGAATTACATTTGCAAGTAGGCCACTTTTATTACATTCTAGTGTCACCGAATACTGCTGAATCAATCGAATATATTCACGCGAAACTGTAAACCAATACAAAAGTGTCTGCACTGTAACAGCATAATTACTTATTGTCAATACNACCGATTCATGTAATGTATAAATAACGATAGTATTACGCATGGATAATTACAAAAACNTTTCNACAATAAAAGTAATACACTCACCNGGNATCGAACCACNNATCTANCGCTCCGGAGTCTAGCGCCTTGTGNACTGGGCTACCGGCTGCTCATGGTAAGTTGTCAATTCCAAGGCCCTATAAGGTTAACGCTGAATATTTGTAGGCCTATTTATCGTATAGGCTTGGGAAGTGCGTTCTATTATTTGGACAGATAGTCGTTTGTATTGAGTACTGCGTGTTAACAAAGTTTGGTATAGGCCTACAAATATTCAGCGTTAACCTTATAGGGCCTTGGAATTGTCAAGTTATCATGAGCCGTCTGTAGCCCAGTGCACAAGGCGCTAGACTCCTGAGCGGTAGATCGCTGGATCGATTCCCGGTCATTCCAATATATATATTTTTTGCTTAAATGTTTTTATTACTTATTATTACGTAATACTACATGAAAATGCAAACATTGGTAAAAATGAATGGAAATAAATAAAAATTACTTGTAAACGTCGTGGACGAATTACATTTGCAAGTAGGCCACTTTTATTACATTCTAGTGTCACCGAATACTGCTGAATCAATCGAATATATTCACGCGAAACTGTAAACCAATACAAAAGTGTCTGCACTGTAACAGCATAATTACTTATTGTCAATACCACCGATTCATGTAATGTATAAATAACGATAGTATTACGCATGGATAATTACAAAAACGTTTCTACAATAAAAGTAATACACTCACCAGGTATCGAACCACTTATCTAGCGCTCCGGAGTCTAGCGCCTTGTGTACTGGGCTACCGGCTGCTCATGGTAAGTTGTCAATTCCAAGGCGCTATAAGGTTAACGCTGAATATTTGTAGGCCTATTTATCGTATAGGCTTGGGAAGTGCGTTCTATTATTTGGACAGATAGTCGTTTGTATTGAGTACAGCGTGTTAACAAAGTTTGGTTCGAATCGAAGACTTGAACGTCTGACCCTCCCCTTGTAAGTAGGAGACTCACCAATACCAGAATGTAATTTTCCTGTATGTTGCAAATTCAGGTGTCGCAGCATTTGAATTATACCTTTAGGAAACACACCTGTCGCTTCTGCAAAAGACTGAAAAAGTATTGTATTTACTGCAGGCTTGTCTGTACAATAGCATGCCAATGATACCACACTCTTAAGATACATTTCGAACAGTTAAACCCAAATTGTTATTACAATCAGAATACAACACGCTAGTCGGTAATGGAGGTTTGGTGCAATCACAGCAACAAAGTCAGCCATTGGGAATTTTGTCAAGCACAGTAATGTAGAAGGTAATTAAATAGGATTCATCCAATTTCAAATGAGCATGATTTCATACCTATCAACCGCGTATTAACTTGGCTTACACCAAATGAAAGAGGAAATTTTCGAGTTTCAGAAGATCACCAAGAGATGGCTCAACTGTCACTGTGGCTCCACGAGAGACAGCTTGCGAGTGTCAAAGAAAACGGGACGTCTAAGTAAAGGCAAGGGTACCGGAGGACCACGCTTGTCTGAGGATAATGTGCTGTTAGATTCGTCGCAGTGGACCTCTGAAGTGGTGCTCTACAGGTGGCCTCCTTGGTCACTGGATCTTACGTTTTGAGACTTCTTCTTTTGGGGATACATTGAGGATGCTTTTTAAGTGCCACCGTTGCCAACAACCCTGGATGAGCTCAAAAATCGCATTGCTACTATGTTGGAGCGAGTATGGGAAGCATCAACTTTTGTCTTGATGTTGTCGTGTAATTATGAGAAGTCGCATAGAGCATTTATAAGGTGTCAGACATTACTTTGACAGTTTTTCTTTTTGTTGATGTACCTAATCACTCTGTATTTGCAAACTTCAACACTATAGTAATTTGAATTGGATGAATCATTCCTGTATATTGTAACTGATAATACACATATGTTTGATAAATTCTTTGTATTTGAAGGTACAAAGTGCTTACAACTGCAGCATTACTGGGATTTATAACATCATGTGTGGATAACAAGTACAGCAGTACAATCCCACTGCTGTATATTTAGCACTTACCAAGCAACTGATATACAGGGTGAGTTTTTTAACCTGAAACATTTGAATATCTTGAAAAACAATCAGCCTACGAAGAAATGTTCCAAATAAAAAGTTAATAGTTTGGAGGGGGAAGTTT
>KZ871759.1:3469-13715 GCA_003456935.1 Machilis hrabei | reverse complement strand
TGAGCTCATTAACGCGTTTTTCTGGATGTGTGTGAAAGTCATTACGTGTGCAAAAAAATGAAACAGGGCATTTTGTTTTACTGGTATGTACGAACGTTGCAATAGTTTACTTTCTTTATTCCTCATGTTGTTTATACGTTACTATCACCTGTTTATACTGTTTTGTGGCAAAATAAACCACCAAAGATGAAATGTCGGTTTGATGCTTTAATTTTGGACACTAGTGTAGTTACTACGATATTTAGAGAATTTCTTTCCCCTTCTAAACCATACAATTTTTGTGTTAAATGTACAGGGTGTAAATGAATTCCTATTACAACGTTCGACAGTGTGTTAAACTAAAAAATACAAGACGATATTGTATATAAGAATTTTTTGATTTAGGACTTCATTGCCGAGAAAAAAAAATTATGAGGTCATTGAATCATAGTTTGAATATAAGTAAATCTCGGTAAGAAGATAGGTCACTTTTACTGGACCTGCGACTACTGTCCTTTTGTTATTAATATTTATTAATTAAAAAATTAATACTAGGCCCTATGTATCGCTCACAAATAAAAAGTTGAAGAATGACAATGTTTGAAATAAACAAAATCTTACAAATGGGGCTCGAACCCCGGTCGTTTGCATGGGATGCGGATACTAAAACACTAATAAACCACATAAGCACCTTTTATTAAGAACATACGTAACAGATTAATTTATCCAAACTAATGATGCAATCTATGACGTCATAAATATCATTTTTATTATTTTCTCGGTAATGGAGCCCTAAATAAAAAAAATTCGTAAATACAATATCGTCTTGTATTGTTGAGTTTACCACACTGTCGAACGTTGTAATAGGAATTTATTTACACCCTGTATATTCTTATATCATCTAGAATAGAAGTTACTAGGGTGGAAAGTTTAAAAGTACATACCCGGGATATACTGATATGCAGTATATATTTCAAAGTACCAAATTACTAACTAATCCTCAGTTTAAACGCGTAACACCTGAATATAAACATCATTTCTGTAGAATTACGAAAGTAATCTTTCTGTCTTGTACTGGAACTGGAAGTGTTGAAAAAAATTGTCCACAAATAAGTGATGCTGAAACATAGAGAAGTACAAAATGGCTCCATTGGTGATTAGAACTGAACTGTTTGACGTATTGAGGCGTATTTCTATAAAATTGATCGATGGATCGCTGAAGTAGTAGAATGAGTGCCTTGGAACATGGAACTCTGGCGTTCCACTCACCTAATAGTGGAAATTTATACTTTGCTGTTCCTTTGTCAAGTGCTGTCTCCATGCTGAGTGGTGGTGAAAGATGGTTATTGTAATGAGAAGAATTTACATAGCATGTTTGTAGAGCTTACCAATAATATAGAACACTCATACGATAACGTACACACTTTTAAAATAGGTTCTCTGGTAACATTTATTCGTGCACTGTGAAAGAGTGCCAACCAGGAATCATTTTGTGAGATAACCACTGACTTTTTACACAATAAAAATCAACTAATAATAACAAGCTAACGTGACGATTTATTAACCAATATTCATTGAGCTACTTAATCAAACAGTTCAATTCCTGAATAAAAAGTGCTCAAACACTGCCACATTTAATGTAAACATATTTTCTTATATTAATACTACTACAGTAATTATTAATATTACGTTACATATTTTTGTAAGCTTTTTAGTTATATTTTAGTTAGTTATTTCATCTATTCCAAAAATGAGGCTCTTATTATTACAATATTGTTATAGAATTTTATCTATAAAAAGGCCTTACCTAACATAAGATCAGTGCCACAAAAAACTTCACAGTATGAGCAAATATAAGATGTTGTTACATAAAATGTAGTTCGCATGTATTCCATAACCACTGCTCCCACTGTTCGTCGTTTGCATGAACCCTATAAACAATGTGCTGTGACAAAGCTTCCATTACTTAATGACGTGATATTTTATAAACGAAGATTCTGAGAAAATAATGTGAGGGTGATTTTGATACATTACGCTGCTTATGCTATGCTGTGTATTAATGTACTCACTAAATATGCACCCTGTATAAAATAGTAACAATTGGATACTTCATTCAAACATGCACTGAAGATGAATTTGCAGGCAGGTTTTATTTGTAGAATATTTCAGACTACATAACAAAAAAGAATTAACTGGCCTTTACTGTCTACATTTCATTAATAACGATCACAGAACATTAAAAACTAAATTTGAGTACGCCTAATGCTATGCAACTGCTGTTGCACCTAATATGAAGGTTTATGATATATTTCACGTATAAATCCTGAGTACTTTGTTTGTGAATTGAATTTTTTGTCGTTATAAATATAATACTTTTTACCACTGCTTTCTTTTCTTACCATCTTCTTCAGTTTTACAAGTTGTTGGAGAACTTGTAGGACCTTCTCCCCCAGCCGTGTATGCAAGGACGGATATGTTGTATCGTTCATCTGGCCGAAGACCGTGAACGGTTGTTTCTTGATTGCCAGTCTTTTTAACCTCTGGACGGCCGCCTAAAGAACAAAATATGGTCGTCAGTGTGGATTTTCGGTAATATTATGGGAGCTTGCAAAACAAATCAGAGTAGTATGTGGTAGTCAACAGCTTTGATCTACTAATTACCATATTATTTGCCAGACACATGCTTACAAGAAACTGATTCTGAAACGTACATATGTAAAGACACGAAATGCGTTTCACCGTTTGGGTATACATTTAAGATGTTGATGTAATATATGGTGTTTAACGTCCTAAAACACTAGATAGGACGATGAACACTAAATATTTTAACTAACAGAAATGAATGAACGTCATATTCGAACCCATAACCCCAAATCCAGAACTCGGACCAGACAGGTTGGCTGCACATTTAGGAGGTTAAAATTTATTCAAAATAATGAATTGGTCCTGATTGTGAACTGGGTAAATCTGGTGCACACCCTTCATATCTCAAGGCGTTCCTGATTACTCACCATGGTGTCAGTTACACATCCTAAATGGTAGGCTTACACCTACCATTTAGGATGTGTAACTGAGCTCTGGCGTAGAGTAATACCAGAAAAAAAAATAAAAGGTGGTACTACCAACATCTAAATAACTCTTAATTTTTATAAATCAGTAGATTCTTAAATTTATTTTGGAGTAAATATTACAGCAGTTTTTAGTGTAGCATCAAACATTTATTGGACTGCAACAGATTTTATTTTCATGTTAATACTTGTTTACTTCCACTCCCACGTGTTCCACATGTAAGCCTGGGTGTTTTCAACCACATGATCAGTAAAAGATCCAGACATAAGTGAAGCGGCATTCTGCAACTTAGTTCAAGACCAAACCATTAACATGCAAACAAAAGTAACTAATATGCGCTCTAGCCATTGTTGCCTACAGGAGTGTGTTGGTCTGTAGTTCTAGGTGGTTTTATTGGATGGAAAATAAAATAAATACAACAACAATAAATGAAAAGAAAGAGATGAGAAACATGATGAGACAAATGGAAAACATAGACAATATGGAGAAAGATAAGGAAAGGTAATGTCAGAACAAGTATGGTCTGTCATATTCAGTTACTCACAATTGGACACTGGCAATTTTAACAAAAATGTTGAAGTTGTACTGTGATATTTTTAGTTCTAAAATATAGACGAATGTGATGTTTCTCAGAAATTAAAAATAAGTGGTCAAGAACGAAGTTAATATACATTACATTTTATTTAATATGTCATTTACATAAATCAAAGTTATGGCAGCAGTATTTTATGGACTTATTATTTTTTTTATTTGTTCACTAAATGGTAGAAACATATCAATATATTTTCCGGAAACAATTTTTTTTCGTCAGTATGGAATGTTCTTACAGAGTGCGTAATGGCTGGGACGAAAAAGTTGGTGATGTTTTGTTCTTTTTCGGGCTAGTATAATACAGAATTGAAAATAAGTGATGGTGTAACGCTAGCATAACGTTTTGTNAATTTTGTTACTGGTAATTTTTTAAATCTTATTATTAGTAGTTGTTCAAATTACAAATAAATATTTTTAAGAATCTAATTTAGTAATTTCTGAGATTTCAACTAGTAGTTGTACATATATTTCCCAAAATCGTACAGTGAAACATTCCCAAGTAGTAAGATACAGCAGAAATTATAAATGCTCTAGCTCGCTAAGATTATAGGATGTAAACGGAGTGAGCAGGGGAGAGAATTAAGATTTTAAATTACTGTATCTCACGCTGAAGGATTGCTTAGGAGAGAGAGATGTAGTGGAAGCGAAATGAGAATCGACACTATACCCCTTTGTTACGATGAAAAAATGGGGTTCTTTTAAATATCCCCGAANTTGAAACAATTGTTATATACACCTAGCTGTTACAGACCATTATTCATATTGGTTGACGAAAAAATGTTGCGGGCAAGATTGAACCTATGACCACAAACACAAGTGTCCGGCTGGAGCTACTGTATGACGGGGTGTAACATACCACTAGAATACGCTGGTTTAAAGTAATTAGTTGTGATGTATAACGCCAAACACCAATTAAAACATTTGCCAGCGAGTTTCGCGAGAATGGTGCCTGCATTTTTTACGAGAATTTAGTCCATATTACACCCTGACATGTACATTGTACATGGAAGCTTCGCATATGGAACAACTATGACAGAATGTATTTTCGTATTCACATTACATTTTAAGGATTTTTTTAATGTTTGTTTTCCAAAATACCCTTACTAGCATCGAAGAATCCCTTCTAAAAATCTATATATTCCCATTATTTTGCCACTGCACACCTGTACTGTAGTTCAACTTGTGTTATTATTACAATAAGTGTCAAATAAGTCGAACACGTGATTGCATTTTTATGTCTTAATCATACACAGACTATGTTTGTGCGTTAAACATACCTGTTAACGGGTTTGATGGTCGGTATAATACTTTATAACCAAGAAGCCTTCCATGGGTAAGTGCTTTTGGTGGCGAGTCCCATGCAACCTGTAAACTATGAGGTGAAAGTGGAGAACAGCGAACACGTCGTGGTGGGGCACCAGGAGCTGTAAATAAGAATAAAAATAGCTGCAGTAATGCACTTGCAACTGTTTAGCAGCAACACAACAATCTAGCACAAATAACTATTTTAATATATATTATCGACATTCTCGTTTGGATTAAACAACGTTGATATATTGCCTAGGACGGACCACGGAGCCCTTGTATGGAGTCGTATCCAGGGTATAAACGAAAGGCTGGCGAAGGTGTGCAGTCAACTTGGGGGAAATTCATTGACCTCAGAACGGAAGCCGAATTTTGGATCGATCTGGAATTCACTATACATGCAGCTAATGTGAGTACTAGCTTGGTAAAAAATGTTTTACATTAGGAAATTTTAACATAGGAAATGGAGACACCTCTATTAACAATCGTNCTTTTAAGGTTCACACACATNTTAGATAAGATAAAATTAACATTGTTACTGTTACCTGCAGAAGTGTGTGTAACATATCTGTATAATTACATGTATTAATATAATAAACAGAAACTGGTATAGTGTCAAGTACTGAATCATAGATGGCCGATGAGATATAATCGTTCAAAATATTCCATCCTTCATTTCCTGTGTTTAGACGAGATAGATAAGGTCGTAAGGGTGGTGGAGTCTTTATAAAGGTTNAAACCTCACTCATATCATCTAGAGAACAGGAATTTGAGATGAACTGTGAAATTATTTGGTGATCAGTTGTAATTACCACGTGAAGGAAATTGTACCTTTTGTCGATCTATTTCCCCACTCAGTAAGATATTAAATTATTTTACAGAATCAGTTGAACTGGTCTTGTACGACTGAAATACTAGGCCAATTTTGATAGGTAGAGATTTGAATCTTAGTGATGTTGATTGGATTTTGTTTAGTTTTAGACGGGGCTTTAGCGACTCGTCAAACTGTTTGTTAGAAGTATTCCAAAATCACTCGATANAACAGCTTGTTCAACCTCCTACACGTAGACATAGTATTTTAGATTNGTTTTTGACAAATTGTCCGAATTATATTATTAAAATATCTGTCGAAGATGGGCTGAGCGATCACAAAGCCGTTGTTGCATGCACAAGCTTAAAAGCACAAATANTTAAATATGTAAAGTGTACAACTTTAAATAGGCGGATTTGGCAGGGATAAGTAGATATATGTCTGAAAATTTTGAACACTCGATAACATACAGTAACAATAGTGTAGATATGGATACTATGTGATGTATGTTTATTTCTATCCTGTGGCGTTCTCTAAACACATTTGTACCTTCTTGCGAGCTAGAGTCAAGTAAAACACCACCATGGTATTCTAGGGATATTGAGAGAACAATGAGAAAACAACGGAAATTAAGATACAAGTTAAGAATATAAATCAGTCCACACACCGCGGAAATGTTTTTTTAGCCTTGCTCATATTAGTATTTCAACTTTGTGAAATTTNTTTATACGCTCAGGAGTTACTATTCAGTGAACAACACGGATTCTGTAAGGGTTTATCTTGTGGAAGAACTATCCTAAATTTTAGACGGTGGAAAACAATTTTATCTTATTCTTGGATTTCAGTAAAGCTTTTAACACTGAACCCCAAGAATGGCTGTTACACAAGCTAGAGGCTTATAAAATATGTTTTCAATTATTCACTGGTTAAAGTCCTTCCTTTATAATTGATCTCAGTATGGAGTCACATCTAACTCCGTCCAGGTCACGTCAGGAGTCCTCCAAGGCAGTATTTTAGGTCCGTTGTTATTTTTACTTTACATTAATGATCTGCCTGCGAACATCCGGTCCTCTATTCGATTATTTGCAGACGACAACGTAATATAAAGGGGGACAAAATAGTACAGAATATGGTGAGGAATTATAAGAGTATCTGATCTCTGTTCAGGAATGGTGTAATTTGTAGCAGTTGAAACTAATTCCTAAGAAATTATAGGTTTTGCGCATTACAAAGCGTAGGCAGAAAATTCAGACCAACTATGAGCTCTGTGGTACGACATTAGGCATAGTCAATGAATACAAGTATTTAGGAATATTTGTGCGAGGATCTGTCATGGAATTCCCATGTTAACTATATTGAAGGAAAGGCGTTATGAAATTTGAGGTATGTTCAAAGGACATTAAAGCTATATTTCACTAAAAGTTTAGCAAATCTCGTTCAATGCATTAGTNTTACCAGTATTACAATACAGTAGTTGTGTTTGGAATCCTCACCAAGTAGATTTAATAAACTGTATTGAAGTGGTACAGCGTAGGGCAGCAGCAGGGTTTGTGTTTGGTCGTTACGATATATTAGATAGCGTAACTGAAATGCTGGAACAACTAAATTGGGTTTTATTGGCTGATAATCGCCGCGAAAATAGAATGAAAAGGTTTAAATAAATAATTGATGGTCACTTGTCATTAAACTGCNAACACATGCTTCAACCAGCTGCGTACACTCTTGTTTGTGAAAATTGTAACACCATGAAGGAATTATGGTAAGCACGTGAAATTTACAGGAAATGCAAAGCAGGGTACAACATGCAAATGATTAGAATTGCAGAGTGATTGCGCATGCCTGGGTCCAGCAGCGCCCTCTGAGCTGTTGTGTTAGGTGTATAAATAGAGGGCTGTTGAGGAGCCAGACAAGTGGTGTATTGTGGTTAGTGAGCTCTAAATTTTTCTCCAGGAGTCACCATGCCTCATCGACGTCAAAGGGCATAATACAAACAAACGACAGAGTTTAAACAGGGACGAATAATCGGCCTGCGTGAAAATGGTTTATCGTTGATGCTCGTACGTGACATAACACCACGACAGTGATGCGAGTGTGGAGCAGTCGACTAGAAAGAACCGGATGCATTGAAAATCCGGCAGTGGACCACGAAATGTGTTGACACCATGGGATGACAGACATCTCTTCCGCATGGCAGTGACGGACCGTTCAGCTTCATCACAAGTGCTAGCACAACGGTGAAGCATTGCAACAGGCGTGGCATTGTCTACTTCCACAATTTCGACGGTGTCTGCTTGACAGAGGTCTGGTTGCACGAATTCCTTTGCGGCGGATTTCATTGACCCTGCATCATTGACGCCTCAGGATACAATGGGCTCGTGAACACAGACAATGGCGTGCGGATTGGCAACAGGTCGTGATTTTGGACTTGGACTACAATGATGGCCGCATACGAATTAGACGATATCGTGGTGAGCTCTATTTACCAGCATGCATTGTCCAGCGTCATACTGGCCGAATGCCAGGCGTGATGGGTGGGGCGCCAATGGGTATCATTCGCGATCATGGCGTCTACGAATTGCGGGTACTCTCAACAGCAACCACTACATCAGGGACGTTGTAGACGCAGAAGTCATACCCTTCCTTCAGCGCACTCCTGACACTATATTCCAGCAGGACAATGCCGGACCACATGTTGCCAGGAATATTCTAGCCTTCCTACCTGGCCAGCACGTTCACCACACATGTCGCCTGTTGAAGCTGTCTGGGATACGGTCACTCGGCAACTAGTCCATTAAAGTCTCCAGCAGCCAGTACCAAAGAACTGTGGACTCGCATACAAGCAACCTGGCAAGCAATTCCCCAGGAACACATCCAAATCCTCTTTGATTCGATGCCACGACGTATAGCAGCTCTTATTGCAGCTCGTGGAGGCTTCACAAGATACGGATGTTTTGTATGTAATATTGTTGTATTGGTCAGAAACTTTAATCACTTATGTATGTCATTATTAGTAATATGTGGTATAAATTTCATTCTATTCGCATGATTCCTTCATGGTGTTGCACTTTTTACAAACAGTAGTCTATATATACTGTGGCTAGAAAATATTATATAAATAAGATAAGCGAACTTTGATGTAGAACAGACGGTTATATGTGGTCTTTTTTCTATGGGCAATTCAAGAATGGAATCGTATATGAGTTGGTACACTGCACCCCCTGCCAAAGAACAAAAGTTGATTGCGGGACAAGATGTAGATGTATTGAAGTTTACTTTCCTCGGTACTTCGAGGGAGACCGGTTTGCCACGCAGTATCGTAGCTTGATGTACGAAAGTAGTCTGCATACGAAGTGTGAACATTTAATAGTGAATCTCAGTAGTTTAATATGATCTATTTGTCCAGAGGTGTCTTACGTATTATCTTGTAGAATTGTAGCTAGTGGCAGTGTTCAGCTTTTGGACCCCATACTAAATAAGAAAGTTTGAGAACTCGTCCAAGCGTGTGACGTGACTTGTTGGTATATCGATATTGTGCATATTTCCGTTAGCTAGGCAAGTTTATGTTAGATACTATGGACTATATTGCCAAAGAGTGAGAGAACAAATCAGAATTGGCACCAGTACTTTACTCTGATCGATCAAGGGTTATTGTGCACATTATCTTTTAGTAAATATTTGGTACCAGAGGCTTTGGGTTCAATGATGATGATACGTGGTGTTTTACGTCCTACTGATACTAGATAGTTCATTTCGGGACGGCAAACAATGCTTATTTTGATAAATTACATGTAATAATCAGGTGATTTCAATGACTACATGAATAACAAACCTCCCTCCAATGTCTTGGCAGTGATGTTCAACGTTGACGGACCTCGTCCAGCTGCATTAAGAGCACGAATGGTAATTGCGTATTCAGAATCCGGTGTAAGAGATTCCAGCGTTGCTGGTGGCCTGGCTACCGTCAAATTGCGATGCCCTGCTAATCCTGCAGCTTCAACCTCATATCCTAGTAGCTCTCCATTATGTTCTTCAGTAGGTGGTGGCTGCAAGTGTACAACAATAATTTCGTTTATGTTTGTCTGAAAACAGTATCGCATAATACAGTAAACATTTGTAGTACCTGCCATGTGAGACGAATAGTTGTTGCTGTTACTAGCTCTGTCCGAAGGTCACGAGGTGGTCCAGAAGGTGCTGAATTGGAAATTAATAAACATTTTTTTATTTTAATGAGAACTTCATGCAAATGTATTAAAACTAATTCAATGTAATTTCGGTTCTATAACAATAATACTTAAATGTAATGTTAACTGTGTTAGGGTAAAGGGCCCTATGATGGCCACCGTAACATACTTTCGTGTGTGTCTCACCAGATTTTGAAGTTAAAGACACCAAACTTTGTATAGTTGAAGTAACATAGTTGTAGTATAGAATGTTAAAAATGTGAACCTTGTAACTTATTACATTTCTTAATAGGTAAACAAATTCGTGAAC
>KZ871756.1:4753-16082 GCA_003456935.1 Machilis hrabei | reverse complement strand
TCGAAATGATATGGTTTAAACCTTGAATCCATTTTACAATATTATTTACAAAGGTTAACAGTACGCAAAAGGCACTAATCCAAGGTGCCAGCCCGNCGTCCACTGGTCTCTCTGACGACAAATGTGACAGAATGTAAAGAGATATACAGTGACTCCCACTGGTGGGAACTGTTTGACAATGTTTTAATATGAAATTTTGGAAAGAGTGGTACCATAGGTATTTACAGTAAAATGATGTTTGATTGAGCTTAACTGGATTTAGATTAAATTTTGTTGTTGGTTTTAGCCCTTTTCTCCAGTGTGGGCAATCTTTTCCTTTTTGGGAGGTACATTTTGGATTGTATCTGCAGTTACTTGGACTTTTTGCACATATTCAGATGGACACAGCTCTTTAATGTAATGGTAGGCCTACTACACTTAAAAAAGAATATAATTTGTTTTTCACATGTGTTGGTCAGTTCATCAAGCTTGATCAAAGTCAGAGGAGTTTTGGTTGTGAGCTGTGGTGATTTGCCATGGAGTGACCAAAATACCTGCATGAAATTATTTGGTGTAGAGAACAATGCTTCACATATTTTCCTCATTATGCTAGACTGCTTGTTCAAAATAATAGGCTGTAGATTAAGCACTCATGGGTTTGATTACCACTTCAGGTTGGGCATTTTATATCACCTATATTATTTACATTATGAAATTAAATAGCTAACAGTCTTTAAAGAAATGAGTTAAACAGGTTTTGTAAGTCACAGTAATTTGGTGTTAGCCTACGTATTAAAAAACTGTTTTAGTTTTGTTTGCCCATGAAGATTTGTTTCAACATTTGCTGTTGTTTCTCTTTTTAACAGATCTTTAAAGTCACACGATGGGCAAAGGTTTACGCAACAAGCTCAAAAGGAAAATGCGTGCCGGGAAACAAGTGCGAGAACGAGTTGCAGAGAAAGAGTTGGAAGAACTGAAATCTATTCTTCCGCACGGACATCCATATCCTACTGATGATGTGGAAATGAAAGAATTGTCTGAAATAGCTACAGGTATGTGTGTGCACATACGCAAGTTTATACAGTATATAAGCGAGCACTTATGTGTCTTTTTTTTAAGCAACTCCTTTAGTGGAAAAGCACTGTGAGTGCCAAAAGGGAACATCGAACTAGGAAAAAACAACTGTTAATGAACCTTTGTTTTCAATGTTTGAACATTGTATGTATAGGGAAAACAGTTGACAGTAGTGAGTTCCAAAGTTAGGAAATTTAGAAACTAAAGGGCAAAATGTTGAACTGTGGTAGGCCATTCTTGACCCTGTAAGGATGACACAAGACACTTTGCCTAGTAGTGTGAACATGGATAGCAGCAGGAACAATCAAAGATAGGTCATCACAAGAAGTCCTACTCTTCCGTAGAGTGAAGATCCAATCTGTCGGGGTACAGATTCTGGCTTGCAAAGTGACCAGCTTGGTAACTTCTTAGTCTAGCTCGCCCTACAATCCCTTGTTTAATAACATCCGTTACCTAACCTTAGTAGTAGCGTTTTTTTCTAGTATTACTTAGTTTATTCATACAATACATCAATTATTCTAGTTCGTCCAAATGGCCTCATAGTCTTTGTTGCGATGTTCTCGTAGCCTCATAACCATATACTCGCTGCTCGTCACAAAACCAATATCTCCAATTGTTACAGGGTACTGAAACCCCATTCTCTAGACATTACTCACAGAGCTACTGAGTTCCGCACAAGCAAAATGTCTAACCTGAGAGTCGCTCTAGCACACGGTGGAATTACAGTTTCCCTCGTANTAACACGTGGGTGCTAAGTTCTGTCTGATTGGTGATTTAAAAATTTGCTACGTTCGATATTGTTCCTCTTTTGTTATATTGCATCTCTTCCCTTTGGTATATTCAGCTCAGCTCTTCTAGCATAAAAAATTATGGAAAGATCTTACCCAATTTCTGGCATAGGGTGTTACGATCTCTAAGTAGAGTAGTACATAGGTTCATCGATTGTTCACTCCGGGAATTGAGTTTAGCGCTCCGACCATTGACTTTTTCTCCCCGGGAGTCAAGCCAGAGTAGTTATTGTAATAAATTTAACTTTGAAGCATCTTTAGCCCATTCAACATTAAATAACCGAATGTCTATTTATTTTTAGACATTGAATCGGGCTTTCAAATCTTTTTTTTTTCACCTTAGTAACATCCGAGCAACAGGCATACTACTTACTGCCACTGTTTTCCCCACTAGTGTTGGTGTGACAGTTCTACTATGTGCTAACAGAGGTCAGTGAAAAGCTACTCAGCTGTTTGGTTACAATATTACTAAATGTAGGGATAGCTATACATATATACTATAAAAATGACCTTTACTTACTTTTTANTAAATGCATTTAGATGTATCTCGGTAATACATTGCTCACGGGTATGTGTACTTCGAAATTAACATCTATATAGTTTTATTGGTTGATTTATTAGTCGCTTCTATTTTTATTTTATTGGTTTTGTGGCAGTACCCTTACAGGGATTTGAACACACGGTACACAGTAAAGTTTGTTATTCATTCAGCTACCTTAAAGGGTAATGAGTAGGGCCGTGATTTTTTCGCAGTGAGCAATAAAGGGAAATTGTTTTAAAATGGCCTGTGTTTTGTATGTGTATGATTTGAGATAAATTTGGTATGCTTTTGATGGTTTTGAATTGGCAACAATCTGCGAAATTTGATTCTTTGAGCTATATCATCGCGAATGTGCTACAAAAAGCAAAAATGTAATTTTTGTGTTTTTATTATTATATTCATTTTTATTTTTTCCATTCTTTTTAAATTTATTTTCTTTCACCAAATTCAAAACAGCAAAGTTGTAGTTTATATAGAATTTGTAGAAAACGTGTGTCTTTTTATTTGGAGTTATTCTGACATCATCTGCCTGATTCACATTTCACATGAAAAGTAGGGCAAAGCTACAGCAGTGCTGCTTCTGTCCCTCTCAAACGACAGGCTACGTTTTAAGGTAGCTTTGAAGCACACAAACAAAAAAGTTAAGTTTTTAAGTTAAACTACTTCCATGACTCTGAAAGCTAACATCCCTTTAGATAAATTGGATCATCCTGCTTTCCATGAATGGATGAGGAAATATGTACCTGGTAAGTTTCATTTTATATGAGGGGCAGTCAAATGAAAAGGTGCCGATGGTTGCAGCGGAGAGGCCTGGTTTGTTTCTGTACAATAGAGGGCAGCATTTTGTTGGTTGATGTATGAGTCATCATGCTAATGTGTGTCGTTACCACCCAGTTACGTGATTTTGAGTAGGGGACGCGTATAAAGAGGCCCGTCTGTCGTGCTTTCGTCCAGTATAAGGTAATAATGTAGTCTTGGCATTTCAATGGAAAAATTTTACTGTGGAAGAACAGAGGNNTGTGATAAGATTCNTAACTGCAGAAGGCAACACACCTATTGCAATTTTCCAACACATGTCCAACGTTTATCATCAAGACTGTGTTTCACTCAAAACTGTGAAAAAGTTATGTGTGCGGTTCTGTGGAGGCCGATGATGCACGACCCGGTCAGGCAAACGTCGTAATCACTCCCCAACTCATTCAACAGGTGGACGAACTTGTTAAGGCAGATCGACGGACGACCATACAGGCTATTGAACTGGCGCTTGGTGTCAGCCATGGGACCATTTGGACAAGTGTGTGGTCTTCTCGATAAATTAGGTTGGAAAGTACTGGAACATCTGCCCTCTAGCCCAGATCTATACCCGTGCGACTTCCATTTGTGACGGATTCGTTGCTGTCACAGCCCAAGGACTTCTATCAACAGGGCGTACATCGCTTTCCTCAACAATGGGATAGCTGCCNTCAAGCTCATGGCACTTTCTTTTAAGGTAGGAACAATACTTAAACATCTGCACCTCTCGGCACCTTTTCATTTGACTGCCCCTCATATTATATATTTTTAGTAATTTAATTTAGTTTGTATTGCAATGTATTAGTTAGACCTCTTTTAATGTAGGCAACTATTAGTAATGCAAAAGCAACATTAAAAGTAAGAAAACCAGCACGTTGGCCTAGTCCCTATATACATGCGTATAATACATGGCGTAGTAGGCTGCATTAACCTTTAGACCATGTGGAACAAAATGACACAAAACAATTCCTCGAATGTCATTAGCCAAAATTACCTTTAACTTCACAGGACATGGGTTTTGACGGAATTTGTGCCTTCGCGGCGATCCTTGGTGTCGCCATTCAGCGGACTGGCGTTTCAGCTTGGGTTCTTAGGCTCTGGCCCAGGTTTCGTCAATGACAATGATCCTGTTGTCTTCTTCATGTTCGTATCGTTCTAGGTTCAAACGACACATTTCATAACATGTCCACTTCTGTTCTTCTGTCAGTATATGTGGCACCCACTTAGCAGCAATTTTGCAGATGTGCAAATCTTTTCGTAAAATTTTATGCACAGTTGCCTGGTCAATACCTGTATGTGACGCCAACTCCTGCAGAGACCATAGTCTGTCGTCCTCTAAGCATTGGGTGATCGGGGCTATAAATCCACAGTATTCATTTATATAAGCCTGTTCTATCTAATTGAAGCCGGAATTCGTATAAATTTCACCAGGATCACGCCTCTGATGACTGTCAAAATCAGTTGACTTCTACTTCTTCTTTCTTTGTTGTGCTGTTTCAGAGTTAGCTTGTGTGCACCTTAAACATTCTCTTGTAACAGCCGACTCACTTCCAAGACACAATTGTGTATTCTCTGATTTCAGTGCAGAAATATTTTTGTTTGGCACCAGTTTTACATTAATCCCTTGTCTGAGATTCATTTAAGCAAAGTTGCCTTGTTTTTGTAATAGCTTTTGTTATAATGATAAGNAAACCCAAACTGCATAGCAACGTGGACAAAGGAAAATTATTGTTTTCACANATATACTGTCAAATAAAACTGGCATTTACATAGAATTCTTAGAGTCACCTTTTCTTTCAGTGACAACAGCAGCTGAAATANCAAAGAAATCATCTGGANAAATACAAGTGGCTACTGTAGATGACAAGAAGATAGAGCCAAAGTATGACATACGACGAAGTTTCAAGCNTATGACACGTGGAAATTTTCCTGTTCGGATGAGGACGAGGAAGATTAAAAAAATACTGAAAAATGGTGAAAAGTTAAAAAAAGGAAAAGTGTCTAAAAATAAGAAAAGAAAGGTGTAAATATTTTTAATAAAATTCAGTGTTTTCATTTGCAATTCGATGAGGGCAGAGAAGTGTAGCATTAAATAAAAATACTTTTCCTAATTTCACCTATTTTCACTTTACCTTTTTTTGTTCATATAACTCTACCAGTAGTCTTTTTACCCAGTTCTGCGAAGGAGTTTCACCTGAGAAATGAAAGATAAAAAATAGTCACATTTATTACAACAAAGAAACTGTCACCACATGAAAGGAGCTCTTTCACTAAGCACTTTGACTCCAATTTTAGTCCACTCTTTTGATCGAATCCCAGCTCTTGAGCCGATAGAAACAGGACTTGATTGCTGCACCTTTCCATGTTGTTACCAAGGGATCTATGTCTTTAGGTCTTGTAATAATTTCCAACTGATCTGTTTCAAAGAAGAGGAGAGTATATTCAAGACATACTTTTAAAAGTTACACAATATTAAAGCAATTTATACCAATCTGACCGATAGATATATGGAGTCTGAAGTGTTATGCAGTGATGAAGTCACGTCCCAATGCCTGCAAAATTCATATCCAAGCCAACAGCCAGAATGCAGGAATACATCTTACGTTTCAGTTCCTCTGTGGCTAGAAAATAAATATACCAAATTGTGCAGGTACAGATGGTNNAAAAAGACATAATTTCTTATGCATTCTTATATTCTCATGCTAATATATTGCTTTTTATAAATAGTGGCAAAAGTTCTTTAATCCATGCACTATTGTGCGTGCAACTTCTTTCAGAATGTTGAGGGATCACAAGAAATATGTAAACAATGAGCACTACCTATCTGATGAAATGTTTATCAGAGCAATGATAATCATTCACAGATCTTTAAAAACTAAAGAACTACACTTAAGTACTCGTAAAGCATTAAAAGAATTTAAATGCCTGATGGCTCAGGCTGGAAAGAAATTTGGCAAAGCAGTGCTGCTCTGACTGACTCGTTATAACAAGTTCCTCCATTTCACATTTCCACCAAACATTTCAGGGACAAAATGAAAGGTGCACGATGATTATTACAATGATCAGTGGTGTCCCATCATCATCTGTTCAGACTTAAGTGGCCCAACAAATTACATGAAAGCCAAACTGCAACTACAAGGGTCACTCGACCAGTTTTACCCCTTATTTTTATTCAGAAGACTTATACAGCACANTGTTGTCATAATGGAATGGCTAGCGTACACACAATGTTTGAGCGTAGCATCAAGCAGAGACTTTATCCATCGTATTTTTCTTCATCCTTCTCACTGTTAGATAATGATATATGAAGTTTAACAGTCTACCAACATTAGACTGGTCACTTCAGGATGAGAANACTTCAGGACATCACAAACAATCATGCCTTATGCAGGATTGAAACCCTCAATGTAGAGCTTGTATTCTAACCTCTAGACCAGATAGTTGGGCCTGTTAGGGCGTACAAGAGACGTTCTCAGTTTGGTAATAACCTCATCTTCATCTCTAAATGTCTGTTCACAGATGAATAAAAGTAATAGAAAACAGATGAAACTAGATTGGATCTGTAAGGTGGATGGAGTGAAACGGTATAGCAGTTCTGTGATGGTTATTGCTGTTTGCAAACTGGTTTTATGCAAGAAAAACACAGCTTCCATTTTCTTTTCCAGTCAGCATTTGGGTCTCAAGTCTCTACGTATTCCAGAAATGCCGAGTCCGCGTTGTATTATCGGTCACAATTTTGTCACGCTTATCTCGGGGTCACTCCGTATCAAGTGGTCCAGAAATACATTATGAGGTTGCTTGAACTTTTTAAAAACAATTACTTTTTTTCTGTGATGAACCCTATAGGGTAGGAGTCCAAAACCACCATTACTTTTTTTTATTTCTCCCCTCTTGAGAATGACGGACATGTTTATGTCACGGCCACAACCATTTATTGCTTTCGCAAAATTCGACAAACACCATAATTCTAAGCACCTTTGAGGCTGCATTGCTGTTATATTATTGTTTCTCCTAACTTTTTTTTTCAAGACTACAATTTAGGCCTGAAATTTGAAAAATACAGTGAAGGGGGCAAGTGTCATGACTAATNTTTATGGTGGATAGCTATACTATAGTAGTGTTTATATATAAAACTTCAGCTCTGGTACTTCTCCTGTTTTTTTTAAAGGGTTAAGAAAACAACGTACTTTTCAATTTTAGTCTATTTTCAACGCTTATTATCTATGGTGAGGGAGCTGATAAAAATTTGAAACTCAAACCTCTCTACCTAGGTATAATAGATTACTTCAAAATGAAAAAAATAGATGTGTATTGCAGAGAGGACAACTTTATTCCACCTTCTATTTCTGTAAAAAACATGTACGGATTACCCATGAATAAGAGGTCGTTTTGAGAAGAATTATTTTTTTTCTACTTTTGAACACTGAAAAGAAAAGAAAACTATATTTCAGTTCCAATTATGATAGCAGACACTCAACATATGGGTTTAAAGCAGTGGCGTAGCGTGATTCCACCCAATGTGTAAGGCTTTGTAAGATAAATCTCGTCTGTATGTTGAATGTATAAATCCCAAATATTTGAACTTAACTCGCACTAGGATATACTCAAACACTCAACATCAAGAATAAAAGCAGAACGTAAATCCTTTTGTAATTGAATAGCTATCCAAAGCACTGTCAACATACACAAACCAGTGTCACTACCTCGCTAGAAGAGAAAATCACTAGAACCACTTAAAAAGATCACTAAAACTCTCTACACTACTCAAATATATATAAAAACAAACATGTTAATTTAGCACTTTGCTAGTTTTGAAAGTGTAAAAATTTGCAAAGAAAGCATAACCCTTCCACTGATTGGAAATTATTTGCAAACGTGTACGACTTAATATATTTTCATATGTAATTTTTTAACAAATAAAAATTAACAAAACATTTGATTTCCCCCATTTCTATCTTATTTTACATATGTCCCTACACATTTCATAGAAAGTAATAGCTGTAAAACCAACGTAAAATTATAAAATAATACCATGCTTCAAAAGCTTACATTACGCATAGAAACTTGTGCAATTGCCATCCAAACTAAAACAACAATTAATGGAATGTACTAACTACATAAATATGAAAATATTACACACATAGATTTTCCTCTTGACTGTGAAAGGCTAGTTTCTGCATATTCCTACATATATCACACTAAAGGGTAGTCATAAGAGGGAAACAATAACTCTGAATTTCTCCGACAGAAAGGGGGAAAAAAGCAAAGCTATTGGCTACCGCTAGGGCAAACATCACATTCCCGGAGAACAAATAGCTTAATTTCTGGCTTATGTTGAACATACCCTGGAAATTAATCAGAGGCATAGAAAAAAGCCTTGTGTTTAGTTTGGTGTAAAGATTTCTAAAAATAATGAAAATATAATATGTGCTATAAGGTGAACTCGACATTTTAATCGGTTGAATTGACATAATGTATTTCAAATTTAATTTTAGAAAACTTTAAACCAAAANNAACACAAGGCTTTCTGCTATGTCTCTCGCTCATTAATTTCCAGGCTATGTTCAACATAAGCCGGAAATCAAGCTATTTGTTCACCGTGAGCGTGATAATTGTCCAGGTGGTAGGCAACACCTTAAGCAAGCTACTAAACTTAGTCACTTGCATAGTCAAACGGAATTAAGATACCAACATTATTTAAGAATACCTTTTGATAAGACGACAGATGTGGAAAATAGTGAAATAAAAAGTAAAAAGGCTTGAGAAATTGTGTTATTGACAGAAAATCGCAAAAATCGCATGTTTTTCAGTGTATTAACTAAAATATTGTCTAGTGTCACTAGATCACTAAAGATTGTGAGAAAACACTAAATCTAGTGATAAATCGCCAAAGGTGGAGACGNTGACACAAACACGCATTCAGATCACCAGCGTGAACATGTCGTCTGCAGTCGGTATATCACGTGATTCTGTAAAACGTCTTGCTGCCTCTCTTGAAAAGACCGAGCCGTCATTGGTTGAGAGGCTACTACGAAACGAACACCCCCACGCCGGAAGAGTCCAAAATGATTTCTCCTATCTTCACCGTTGTAAGGCGAGGAGAGANGCCTTACAAGGCAAAAACTCGCCTCAATACAAGTCCTGAATTGTTTCGTTAACTATGTGAGTTTACATGATAAATATGGAAATTAAAGGTGTTTTCTACTTCTTTAGATTTGTAAGGTGGACTTACAAGCTTTACATGGAGACTACGCCACTGATTTAAAGCTAGTTTGATCGGAAGGCGGGAGTTAGATTACCAAATACTCAAGTCTAGTTTACTGTTTAATTTGTGACTAAAGACGTGGTAACCAATAGTGATGAAACAGGAACCAATCAGAGGTTTTAAAAAGGGATAATAAATAGTGCAAAAATACACAAAAGACACGAGACGCAATTGTACTCGCTCACGTGACAAAGTTGTTTCCCATTTNGGCTCCTGGGANTCGGTCTGCTGTCTGCAGTTATTCTGAGAGGTGTGCCTTAAAGCTGTGTTTGAAGTGTATTATTTTTTTAGTTTCCACTGAATTCTATTTACTTCGTTCATTTTCCTTTTTTTTTATTACCGTTACGTACTGTTAAATGAACATGGAANAGCAGTGTTTTATTGGTTCATATTTAAATGAAGCATGTCACCGGAGTGTGTATGGAACATNGTCAAAGGAAATAAGGCAGATTAGTGACTATAGTGAGGAATTTCAGAGATTGTTTATTCTACGTGTGTGTGCTAAAGTTACAACCACCTGTGATCACTCGAGTATCGTGAAATAAAATATATTAAGTATAATCATATTTTTTGTTGTGATCCTTTCGGAAGCCATAGGAAACCTGTTCAGAAGAGTCTAGGGGAAAGGAGCTAGTAATAGAACACAGAATACTTCCTGACCTAGGCAAGAGGAAGGGAGTACGAGTTAGTTCTGACACAGTAAGTGAAGTTCTTGAGTTGTATGAAATTGAGAAAAATAGCAGGTTGTGTCCTGGAAACAAGGATTATGTCACTACTTTCATCAATGGCATTACAACCCACAAGCAGATACGTCTCATACTGACAAATTTAAACTAGCTTTACGTTGTTTTCAAGACGGAANATCCCCACAGTAAGATAGGGNGATCAAAATTTTGCAAATTGCATCTAAAGTGGTGCATCCTGGCAGGGGCCTTTGGGTCCCCATCACCAGAACGTGAAGCTTATGATTGATCGGCGAAAACTAAATGTCGACTAAAAAGACCTAACAGACACAGTTGTTTGCGATTGAAAGCTACAACTGTATGATGAATACATGAGATCAGTGCCCCGGCAAGGAAGCCATAACTGACATGTTCTCAACATCGGAAGAATATGATTTGATTCTGGATAATGTCGCGTACAAACAGTCGATCACGATTAACAGTGCACACATGATACCAGTAATGAAACCAAAAGACGAGTGTCTGGCAGAGGAGATCGAATCACTTAAAACACATCATTTTGTGTCAAAAATTCAAGGACAGGCTTTGACAGATAAAAAAGCAAACCTCAGTGATAATGTATGTATATTGGCAAACTTTGCAGAAAACTTTTCTTTTCTGATGCAAGATGACGTAGAGCTTTCAATGGATTAACACGTAAGCAACAGTCCATCCATTTGTGTATTATTATAGACAGGGCGATGAAGTAAAACACTCAAGTCTCTGCGACTGCGTATTGAGCAACCATCCGGACATAAGACCGCAAGTTTTCATACGTTCCAAATCCATATGACAAAACACATCAAAGAAACTTTGCCAAATGTCACAAAGATAACCTATTTCGCAGATGTTGCTGAAAGCCAGTATGAAAATAGGAAAAACTTTGCAAACATTTGCAGTCGTAAACAAGACTTTGGAATTTAAGCTGAATGGCATANTTTTGGATCGGCGCACGGGAAGAACGCATGTAATGGAGTAGGAGGTACGACCAAACAGCAGTCAAGTACACTGACTTAGCAAAACTCATGGGATACCCACCTAATATCTGGTCGGGCCCCCTCTGGCCCTGCGGAGCGCAGCGATACGACGTGGAACTGAGTCTGCAAGTCCCTGGTACACTTCCGGAGGCAGTTGACACCACACAGTCTGCAGAGCGGCAGATAGTTGT
>KZ871754.1:0-15166 GCA_003456935.1 Machilis hrabei | reverse complement strand
TATATACATGGCGACACTGAACACATTTTGGCGAAACAAATTTGTATTTGGCGAATGGAGTGGCGAAAGAAAAGGAAAAGCCAGAGCAACCACTGAATAACCACAAGGCACTGTTCAACATTTCTCACTACTTAATTATCTGTCAGCCTGTCTGGTCTAGTGCCTAGAGTACCGAGCTCTAAATCTTGGGTCGTGGTTTTGAATTCCTCGTAAGACATGGCTGTTTGTGATGTCTATTAATTAGAGTAAGTATAAGTATAAAAATAATTAAAAAATGGCACATTCCTCCAGAGTTGGGGTAATACACAAATATAGGAGTATCAACTTAGAAGGTTTAATTCTTGCATTTTACAAAATATCTCACCACGTGTGGAGTTCAAATCTAGAACTTATGCCAACCTATAGCATTAAAATGCTGTGGTATCATACAACAGTCTTTCTGTTATTGGCACAACTAAATGATTATTCCAGGAATCAGGTATAATGCATTTGCAAAATATAACATCTCCTCTTTATATCCTATTTTTAATTATGTCTCTCCTAGAAAATCACGATACTAGCAAATTATAATAACGTTTTAATTATTTGCTTACATGTAATATGCATCCAGCATCAAAAACAGGATAACCACGGAAATAATCAACTTTATCAAAGAAAATGTTAAATTCAACAGAAAAAATACATAAAAAATAAAAATGTCATTGATTTAATTCTAAATACAATTAAACCTTAACTTCATTAAATGTGATTTTTGTAAATGAGGTATTAAAACTGATTTATCTCTAGAAAGTGGCCCAAAAGGCACTCGCCAGATTAATCCGCCAAAAGGTAAAAACTACGTAAAAGAATGAGTTATAACATTTTTTTAACGCAGTGCTTTTATTTTGCGTGAAGTCTTGCAAATTAAGTCAAATATTTCATTTAACAGACAAAATTAATATTTATAGTCTTAAAATGGTGCATTTCAGTTTGTGACATAACATATTAACAAACTTTGAGGTTACACTCTTTGGCTCAGCTCGAACGTCGAGTTCTCAAGTTCAAAACAATTTCAAACCCTGATACAATTTGAGTTTCAAAATTTTAAACTAAACTGCTTATCCTGTCATTCAGCAGCCCAGATTTAATAAGCAACACCTCCTTATCATGAGTTCCCAGGTTCAAACCCTGGTGCCGACTGCTAGCCCTGAGTCCAGATGGTTATCCTACAACCCTGCCTGTGAAGTACTGCAAGGATTAATTTTTGTATTATACAAAATGTCTCACCACGTGTGGAGTTCAAATCTAGAACTTATACCAACATATAGCAAAGTTGAAATGCTTTTGACATTTTAAATTACAAGTAGGTTTCAGTACAATATTTTGTATTAAATTAATTTTGAGTTTCAGTTATCCTCCAAAAACAAATTCTTCCATATAAGGTCATCAACTAAAGAAGGTTATTCTTAAATACGTATACTTTTTATATGTTAAATACCTCTAGTATTTTATATTTACATTAAACAACCTTGAATAAACGAGAGCTGATGCTAATGCCTGTAGTGGTACATCTTATAAGCAGCAGAGCAACTTTTTTTCTGATGATGCTGTATATCTCTTATTAATGCATATTTTTTCGTTTTGTCTGTAACTAAAGTCATTTATGGTAACTTCTTACAATGTCGCATTGTACTTTAAAAATTTAGCCAACAGCACAAACAAAATTACTTAATCCAGATCGATTACTAACATCGTACAAAGAATGGTACAGCTATAAGAACTAATCTACAAAAGTACCATAATAAATTGGCAAGATAAACACATTTCCTGATACATATCACTATATAGATCACTGATGTTATTATATTGCTTTAATCATATACATTTGCACCACAAGCAAAACTGTAATAAAAACCTTTACCATTCATTGCCATTCTGAAACTACACATTACTATATATTGGCAGTGTTGCCCAAATGTTGACTTACAAGTCAAGGCTTCATTACCATTACCATTCCCACTCTGCTAAGCTACAACCTTCTTATCCAGAAAACTCAAAACACCTTTCCATCTGCAACTTAATCTGGGAATCTCATCTTCAAGTACTCGTAAACATAATCGTACACAAGAAGCATGATGGCTCCACCAGGGCCGAGACGTAAAACTTTTGGAACCAAGCCTTTGTAGAGAGCTCGCCATCTGTGGGGAAAAAAGTGAGGCGTCAATCGTGAATACAGACTTTAGATATTGCGTTATTTATTCTTAAGAAAATCATTAACAAACTTGAAAGGATATTCTGATGAATTTTTTCACTGTATGTACAGACTGTTCACACACACAAAATAAATTCAAGATCCACTAAAATATAATGTACCTTAAACCTTATTTTAAATGACAAACACTTAACATTCTACTTAAACCAGATATTGAGCTGTGATATTAGGAAAGTACCAATTAATCAGTAAAAAAGTCAATGCTGAGATTATAAGTTTTGGACCAGTAAGAAGTCCTTATCCTTCATTTAAATACTCAGCACACATTCGGTAATTAAATATGTTAATTAACAGCATANTACAATACCTGACCATGAAGTAAAGCACTACCTATAACTCAGCTGTGGTATGTAGTTATCATGTGCTGACTTACACCATTACTAAACACGTACACGATGTTTCGTATTATCGATAAACACTGCAGCACTTAATGAAGTCACGACACACTCTTCCTCGTGATAGATTGTCACAAGTTACTTTGATAAAGATACACATATGTACACAATAATGAGTAAAAATCCAAACTATGGCCTGCAGTCTACATGTGGTTAACAGCGACTAGACTGACAGGGGTTTCTGTTGGCCTACTAACGGATATAAGTTGAAACATCTAGTGCGAATAAATAGTCTTAGGGCCGAAATAAAAAAAACATCTACCAAAATTACACCAACAAGCATAGGGAGACGTCAGTACCTCGTTGTTGGCTCATTCTAGCGCTACTCAAACGACGATTCCCACCTTGGGTCTATTTTCAATAGTTCATATTTGTAATCCTCTCCTCAGGGTGATAACTGATCTTACTTCATCAGTGTATAAATGACCGCAACACTACTGTGCCTTCCTTCTATTATAAATTGATGATACAATATAAAATCATCACAGCTCTGGCGAAAGTTGCACACCATGAAATTTGGCAACTCTGGTGAGTCTCAAGAAAAGACAAGTTCAATAACTGTTGCTTTCAATGGGAAATGGCAACAGTGTACAGTACAAGACAACCAGTCGGTTCAATGTCTGGGAAAAGATTACAGCGAAATGAAATATGACAACGCTGTAAAATAGCAGACAAATACGTTCAATGTCTCGGAAAAGATTGCAATGAAAAGAGATACGGCAAAGTTGTAAAGCACAAGAAAATACAAGTTCAAAGTTTCAATCGATTGTTGCTTCAACTGGAAAATGGCAACGCTGTTAAAAGAACATGAAAATACAATTTAAAAGTCTAGATGACTGTTGCTTCAAGATGAAATCTTGCAACACTGGTACATAACAGAAAACACAAATTCAACATTTCAGGAAAAATTGCAGTGGCATGAAATATTGCAACAGTGTAGAAGACAGGAAGATATGATTTTCAAGTCTCGGAAATGGCAGCAATAAAATAAATTCGGGCAACATGGTAAATTATCTTGCTATAATTTTGGCGAAAAGATAATCAAAATTTTCTTACGTAGGAGTACTCACGTACCAAGCCAGGCACTTAGACTTAGGTCCAAACAAAGGCTTACTGTCGGCCCACAATGCAACCACGGGCAAGATAGTCGGATTTGAATGAAAGTTTCTTACTAACAGTCGATCTAATTTATGTCCAAACTGCCGTACGCACTTCAACAGCCATTAAGATGTGCGATAAATTAATTCTTCACTTTTGAATATCAATACACCAATACTTTACCACATCAGAAATTTTGTAAGATGGCGTCCCACCGAGACCACTGCGTCACTAATAAGCATTCCACAAAACACGCCATTTTAAGTAAAATATCCAATTTTTCGAACTTTTCACTTAAAGAAAGTACGTTTTAATAATTTACCACTTCATAATGCGACACTGAAACTGAATAATAAGTTATTTTGACAAAGTTAAATTTAGACTAAGAAGCCGGCTTCCTTCTCCCAGATGTACTGCTGCTAGACTCCAAACCTAGCGGTCCTCCTGGATACGCGTTGTTCATGCTCNGACCTCTGGTGGGAAAAAACTGAACTACAATAACTCTCTCACCAGGCTCATATTTATTCAAAATTAGCCTCAATCCAGGGTCAACTTTAATACTACTGCATCATAAACCTGTCACCTGACTTTCTAGAACCTTCTATATTGCGTCATTTCAATCATGCGACGGTACGGNGAATTGTTTCCAGCAGGTTTTGTNGTGAGTTTTGAGACATTTATTGGATACACACACGATACTTACTTCAGAATCTGATGCAATCACTGCAATAATTATTTAGAAAATTCAATTTCGGCACCAAAAATAAGATTAAAGTAACCAAATTTAGTTTTCCTAGGTATTTTAACCTTCCGAATTGAATGAAAATACTGCCCCTTCGCTAAATTGAATATTATAAAAGTTGAAAATTCATCGTAAAGAATAAAACAATACCATATGCTAAAATTACGTAATTCTTTTATACCGGCTTTAATAATTACTTGTTCTTGTTCAAACTTTAGAATCACCTGAAAAACCCTTAACACCACTTGTATATAATTTAATATAGGCTCAATCTGCCTTTAAACCCATTATACATCCATTTTAGACCTTAGGCGTACTTTACAGTGCTTCATATACCATCACCCTTTTAAATTAATTAAGGAAATTAATTAATTTAATATTTTAATTTTTACTTATAGCCGATTAAAATAGCACAATGAATACATTAGAGCAATAAAAAAAGTTGGGATGCATAATTATGACAGTTAAAATTTAATTATGCCAATTACTGAGCGGAAAATTCTAATAAAGCCAAAATAATTAGCGAAAAGTTTAACATAGGAAACAGGTTCATTACATATGTTATTTTCAGTCTTTAGTAATTGGCATATTTTTTCTGTTTCTTCTACTTTACTTTTCTTTACTTCCTTGTGCATGTTTCGTAAGTGAAATAGTTTTGTGCTTGTTTATGTATGTGTTTATGATAGACTTTGTTGTTAAATTTGTGTTTGTATGTCTATATCTATACTTGTATTTTTTTTTACATATTCTCATATCAATGTATATTTGGTCATATAGAATACATTGGTATTACAATTTTTTATATTGGCTGTAGGTAGTGTTGGCATTTCTCCAAATCAGTACATTTCTGGTAAATCCCAAACTACGATTAATAATTGACACCNGTGTATGATGTTACACTTACCCTTCTTCTCTATACACTATTCCCAGAGTTCTGAAAGTGCTTCGATATTTCACCTGTCCAGCAACGGGTTGTGGTCCCTGGATTCTGCTTTTTGCCACATCAAAAGGAATATTCACACAGGAAGCCAGTGTTCCAGACACTAATCCTATGCTTAGTTTCCGAAAAAATTCCATCACTGGATCCTGTAATGAATAAAGGTTTTGTTATGACAAGTTATGTATTTCTTAGTCACTCAGTTTATTTAACTTGATTAGGAGAAAGATACTACAATTTTAGATAATCTGAAGTACCAAGTTTCTGAAGCCAGTGTAGGACATTACTGATGTAATAACAGAAAGAAAAGATTGGTTTTATTTCCCATACAATGTAAAAACACTGATGGGAAGTCATATACAAGTAACAAATTTAATCCATGCTTCTGTTACAATATTTAATAGTTTAGGGTCCCCAATTTTAGTAGAATTGCAGACTAGGTTTAAAATATATATCCTGGAGTCAGATTTTGTGGTACCTGCAGATGAAACAATAGCCCTTAAGTAGAAAATGCTATTTTTTACTACCCTCTTGAAATATCGTGTCAGGTTTTGTGTAATTTTGTTCTCTTAATCCTACTGTGTTACCATATTGAAAAAACAAAATTAACATATAGTAATATTATGATGACGTGTTGTTTTGAGTTATGTTGAAACAAAATGGGTTATTTCATGACAACGTACAGCAATTATATTGGTTAATTGAAATGAATGGACTGACACGAAGGCCATTCACAACACCAAGCCTTTTAGGGGAAATCGAGCCCACAACTTCTGGTACGAGCTTGTTGACTAACTAATTGATTCGCCTTAGTCCGCAATAAGAGGAATAAAACAAAGTACTCGTGGCAGGTGATGCATAATTACAAAAAGTTAACATACTGAAAATAGTTGTTTTTCTTATGTAAAAAGTGTTTTCTTAAATAAAAGGTGGTGCCAAGCTGACTAAATATAAGACTGGAGTTTGATAAACGTATAATATTCCATATACTATACTACTTTACAGTCAAGACAATATTGCAAAAACAAAGAGTAGTGCCAAACTGTCAAAAATAAAACTGGTCCAAAAAACAAGATTTTGCACTTTGGGTATTCAACGACACTATGTTAAGAAATGGTACCAGACTTTTATGCAACTGAGCCTACAACTTAAGTAAAATACTGGTCGGCACTAAGAACAAATGCAATGGGTAAGTTCTTATAACCATATTTGCTAAACACTTTGATAACATGTACTGCAGCGTTCGATACATACCGAATTAAAAGAGAAATCTGAACACTAAATACAAAATAACAAAAGCTGATGTTGTTTACAATAGGTAGGCAATGTTGCCAGAAGCATGAAAAATAATTTTCTCATAAGGGATAGTACCCCTAAATCCAATCTCAAGGCAAGCTTGTCATTTGATCAACGAACCATCCCTCTAGTTCATTACACTGACAGACAGTCTACCAACTTCATTTGTTCTACCGTTATCTTCAATATCACTGTGCTTCTGAACGTACATCTCGGGTTCCTCATGTTATTTCCCACGTTCATCCTCCTAAGCAAAATGTCTTCTATAACTACTTACGTAGACAAGCTTTATATGCACATTTCTACTTTTTTCCTCTGGAACGCTCTACCATTGTCTGACAAATACAGTCTTCAAAGCTTCCTACACACTGTCTTCTTCATAGTTTTGTATTTACTTTTAGCATTGATCGTGCTTTTGAATTACACCCTTTCGTGAGCTGCTTTGTATAGCAATAATAATAAAAAAATATAACCCGAGAATTATGCTCATTACATCACTGGTTATGCTACAAAGATTACTTTGTAAGTACAGTTAAGTTTGTGATAATGTGCACAACTTTCCTCTCTAACAGAATTAATCTTACTTAACAACAGACAGTGTCTTACAAAGAATCCTGTACTTGCAAAGCAAACTACATTTGACAATCTCAGAAGGATGCCCACTGATCACTGTATGCAGATGCTATTGTCCACAACGCACTGAAAACATACAATATGAAACAAAGATGTCAAAAAAATTGCATAAACGAAAAAAATCAGAGCAAATTAAAAAAGAATGGGCACATCCACAAAGATTAACAGCAAAAACAAAGCACATACACATAGAAACAAATTTACTAACACAAGCACAAACAGCATGCAAACTATTCTCATCTCTCTCAAATTTATGAATCCCATTTTTGTACAAGCACACAGGTCCCTCAAAAAAGCACATTCATTACAATGTTAAAGTACAGCGAGTTCAGTTTTCTATGCTAATGTTAAGTTGTAAAGTACTTCGATGTAAACAAACGACTCAAGCCGAAATATAACCTAATGGTATATAACAGTTATGGCATTAGCAGTTACTTCTAACCCATATTGGGTTTGTTACTGGTTTATATGAAATAGATATGACTACTATATTTTAAAGGGCATTTCCATTTGAAAATAAGAAAGGCAACAATTATTTGTTTATCAGCATTTCTATATTTATAGGCCTATATAAGGGTTTAAGAATAAAAGAACTGACCACCGACATTACAATTTCAAGTATCTTTAGTCTTTGTTGACTTTTACTTTGTCTTTGGGTGCTATGAATTTCCAAAAATGATTGTTTTTGTGGGTTTCGTTGGCCTCACAAAAACTAAACTGAAATTAGGCTACTTCAGCAACAGCAAAACAAGGCCTGAACAGACACACCTAAATCTCATTACTTCAAGTGCAAGAGGAGATTGATTATCAAACTGTTTTACTCTGTTTTTTGACCACCATTTTCCAATATGGCGTCTTTATTTAAAAACCGATTTCCTCCATTTACGAACTTAGCCTTCGTATTGACCCCATAAATGTGTGTATAAAGTTTAATTGAAATCTGTTAAGATCTACAGTAGTTATCGTGTCCACAAGATCCGTTATATCCCACATAAATATAGATATATATATAAACTTTTGAACAGAGGGTATTTTTGGGATCTGGGGATCATGATCGGTGAAGATTCATTTAAATTTTCCGGAAGTTGCGTCATGAGGGCTTTAATAGAAATCTACCTAAAAATGGTGTTATACACCACAACTACCTTTTTTAAATTGAACACATACTTTTAAATATACCAGTGCCATTGTTTACTTACAATATAATTACTGCTCTCTACGAACCAACATTTTTACCATCCATCTATAATTCATCAAGATTTTAAAAAAGATAACAGCAGATATCCCTGAAAGCTTCTCAAATGCTTCANGATACATGGAAAGCAAATGTTTAAAGATACAGCACATGCAGGTAAAGTAGCACAAACAAAGCACACCCAAGATCAACGCGTTGAATTATTTGCTAGTTACACAAACAACTGCCGCTAGTTACGAGACACAGTTCCATCCATCGAGACTCTAACACATAAAAGCCGAAAGCAATGTTAATGAGTCTGAATATTAATAGCTAACCTTGTGGAAGCTTTCAGGCAAAACTTCAGAGCCCACAATGCCAAGGACAGTACATTCTGAGAAAGAGAGAGTGGGCATGTCAGTTGAATCCAGTCAACAAAAACATTTTTACAAAAAGTCAGTGGCTTACGTGACACTCTGCAAAGTGATTTTTCACGGAATGGTAGAACCCAAAGTACACCATGTTGAACGCGCCGTTTCTCGCAATGGTGGCCGTCATGCCTTTGTTAAGTCCTTTCAGTCCTAGTCCCTGGAGAAAGTACACACTTTACTATCAAACAAATTTCCACCNTTATTAACACATGCTGATATTATTTACATAATTTGACAAATGAAAAGGAATATATTGCAAGAGACTGATTTCAAAATAATATTTTTGCAAAAGAGTTGGAAAAAAGAGCTGTCAACCACATATCTTACACTTTACAAATGCCTGAAGATAACTAAAAAGCACAATATAAATAGTTGAAACTTGAAAGCTTCACTTCAGTTTTTTTTTTCTTTACTAGTACCCGGTAGCTGAAAAAAAAGCAGCCGCTTCAAAAAAAGGAAACAAGTGTTTTCGATTTGTAGAAACAAAATAATCAGTGAAAAGCTGGTTCACGAGAATACCATTATGCCAAAGCCATCCTTATCAAATGCCTGTATTTGTATGCATACAAATTCTTTGGAAATGGTGAAAATTAGTACTTCACCTTCAACCTGGTTTATGTTAACGTCAGTACCAAGGTCTATTTACCCTAATACTTGTAAAAAAAAAGTAGCACCCTCCTTGAATCCCTGAACTGGAAGTATACAGACTGGGGCAGTCTGTAGTGAGTGCTAACAATGTTGTCAGACTGTGAGAAATTCTACGACAATCAGGAAAAAAAAAATACAGCAAATATGTATATTGGTAAAATAATGGGAACTCACAAACAACAAAAATAAACTCAAATAAGCAGAGAAAAATACAGCAAATCAATTCCCCACTACAGTAATTTCTAATCGAACACAACATTTTGTGCTCAAGCAGGTAATTCAAGCACATGAAGCTTTTCTATTACACATAGAAGATTTAAACATGAGGGTTGAATGTCTAATCATTAAGATTTATTGAATCAGTAATTGGAAACCAATGTACATGAGCATTCAGTACTGTAGTAGAATTTATTATTGCCAAGCTCAGAAACCCAGGTACCCAGTGATGTAACACTGAATTGACCAAGTCTTATTTTGCCAATCCAGATTATCTGACTGACTGGATATCCACAAACACAAGCCGTCCAGTGCAGTGATGGACCACGAATGGNTGCCTTTGCTATTACTGTTGAACATGGGCTAAGACAAGATTTATTTGTAATATGTGCAGTATTTTAATGAGACCAAATTTCATTTCTTTGGATGTACACAGCAAAGAATACAGGTTCGTTATTGGTTTAGATGACTTTCACCACTGCAACTTATTTGTGAATATTCAAACANAGATGTTTTGGGGAATACAGAATTATTGTAATCCTGCATTTCACTGGGCCAGTTGTACGACACAATGGGCTTTCTTAATTATAACCGACATTTTTCACATTACTTCTACATTTAGGGCAAAAAAAAAAAATCCTTACTGTAGCAATCAAACACCATAATCCAGGTACAATTATATCTTTGCATTTTTAAGACTAAAAGTACAACCTGTCCTGTATCATAAACAATTTGGTATTTGTAAAGAGTCTTGACTCTTTCGTCATTTAATTTAGAAGTTTTGAGAATATTTAGCTAAATCTATTGATTTTGGAAATATTTGGGGAATTTTCACCAAATATTATGATAATAATAATCACTAAAGTTGTGGGGATTTTTAGTTTAGTGGGATAGGCCCCACGTTGGGCACCAGTGTAATCTTCCGGGACTATTTTTAACTGGTGGAACGCTGCTTTTAACTGTTTACTTCCAACGGTAGACTTGTGTTGTGAGTTGTGTATCAACCTCATAGTCGATCATAAAGTACTTGGAATATTTAATTTTTTGTTTTGAAATCAGCCACACTCTAGGATATTCCACTGCAAATGTCAACCAACTTAAAATTTTGTATATACTTACTTGACTTCTAACAATCTTCTTAGTTACTGCCCATGTACTTGGAATTTCTTGAAGCCTGGCTCTATTGACTTGCAGTGAAATTTTAACGACCTCGAATGGATTCACTAGAATAGCTTCAGTGACACCAGCCCCAAGCCCAGCCATTGCAAATGTCTGTCAAGGACGGAGTAGAATTACGTGTTTTTGATAAAGCACTTAGAGCAGTGTAAGTGTATTTTGGTAAACTTACCAATGGTGTTGCATGTGGTGAACCAAACATACAAAACTGTTTGTACTGCTCAAAGGTGAAAAACTGAAAAAGGTAGAATAAATAATGAGTTGCATTCCAAAAACAACTGTACAGGATGGTCCAACAGAGTAAAGTTTCAATACATAGGAAATAGTTAAAACATTTTTACACGGCATTCTGAAAGAAGCGCATATAGAGATTATTCTCCTGACTGGATAAGGAAGCTGTTGCCAGGAGAATGATGTGTATATGCGCATTTCAGAATGGCACAACAAAAATATCCCCTATGAATGAAGACTTTTAAACCCCATGTACCACCACTATACAACAATACTAACACAAGACAAAAGGACTGTACCTCCGTTCCATGTAAATTCATAATTTTACACTTACACTTCCGACCTATTCAAAAGTTGTGATACTGTGTGTGTTAGTATAGTGGTCATTTAAATTGAAAATACAACAAGTTTAGATTGTTGTAATTTTTAACTGGTTTTATTTATAAAAAAAAAAAGAAAAAGAAGGAGAATGATGTCTGTATGCGCATTTCAGTAGAGCCGAATTTTTATAGCAAGTGTGTAGCTTTTATTTTAGAAGATTTAGCATTTTGTAGCAAGAAAATGTTGAATTTTTAGCAGTTTGTGGCATTAATTTTAAAACATAAATTCAGTACATATTTTGATGATATTTTTAAATACCGAAAACAACATTATTTTAAAGGCAATAATTCTAAAGTTTTATTGCAATAAAAGTATTACTATTATTAATACACAATAGTAAAAAAGTGAGAACATAAATCAAATACCGATTTATGTTCCCACTTTTATCGTTACTTTTTTGCTAATTTGTATATTTTCTCTATTAACCGCTATTATTGCAGGTATAGGAGAATTTCACTTAAATTAGCAAAAATTATTTTCACATTTCTGTCACTCGTACCACCTAATTCATGCAATTACTAAATGCTTCCAGGGTTCTCACTGCATCACAATGACTGAATTGTGCCACTCGTTAGACACACAGCCAGTGGCTAGTTCTTTTATACTGAACACTTACTGATGGGACCCCATTTTTCACATCCCTCCTGGAAGATGCCCACAATGATACCTTAGTGTGATGTGAATCACAGGCAGACTTGTAGGATAACCCTTTATACTCAGGGCTAGGAGTCAGACCCAGAATTTGAACCCGGGACCTANCGATCAGGAGGNGAACACTCTACCATTAAGCCAACCTAAAATAGGGGATAAATACATTGTTCTATTACCTTCACAGCTCGCTTTGGAGTCTCAACAAGTATGGGTGGTATCACTCCTTTCCAAAAAGCCAAGAAACCTTCTGCTCGATACATTTTCCTCAAGCAGTCTAAGACCCCATTGTAGTAATGAGGATCTCCAGGGGCAATTGCTTTGGTCTGGACTTGAAAGCGGGTCTTTACTAAGTCCAGAGGATGCATGATGCATACTTCCACATAGCCTGCAAACAAACCATTAATATACTCAGATAATAAATATAATGTAGGTATCAAAACATATATTACAAAAAGAGGTAACTAACTACTTACAAAAGCTAATAGGTATGCACTTGGGAACACTTCACTAAGGAAAGTCTCTAGTGGGAAGTGCTCTAATTTCAATGAGCTCTAGGTATGTTGTTGAGGACTTTTCACAGTTGTATCCTACAACATTCAGCGAATGACCACGTTTTTTAGTCATAGGACTTTTTGTTGTTGTTTCGTTCAAATCATTTTATAGCCATTGTTATATTTATAACTTACACTCTGAGTTTCCTATAGCTAAATGGTAATTCTATTGCCACCCAGCATTTTTGGCTGGTTGTCAAACTTACCATTAAGCTATGAGAATCACAGAGCATGTGAGGTATATCAATGGTTACAAAATTATTTGAACGAAATAATAAAAGCATGAGGAGATTCTCCATATGTTGTCAGGTGAAACTATATACAACACATCCAAAGCTCATTGAAATATGAGCACTTATCACTGGAGGCATCACCTGTAAGTTAGTGCCTTAGAACTGTATTTGAATGTTACAATTATATGTTGAATAACATTTTTTTTCAACAGTGTACGTCTTTAATAAATTATCTTCAATTTGTGTGGAGATGCACAATTAAATAAAAGGAGACAAGTTAATCACCATGTTCAAGGAGTAAAACAACTAAATTGACTAAAATGAGAAATGTACAACCTTGGGCAACTGTAATATTTGATTTTACTATGCAACACAAAGATGTTGTTTACACTAAAATTAAAATGCCCCAAATCCAGCAAAACACAAAAGAAAAGTAGGTAATTCTAGAGCACTCGTTCTGTTTTGGGGTAGGGGGGTGAGGGGTGATAGAGCCAAACCATAAAACCAATTTATTACTCAATTTTATGTTTTATTGGACAAAATAAAACAAATTAATTGTAAGAAGCCATCTTCTTCAGTTTTGACGATTAATGTAATTACTAGACCAAATCCCAGCACCACTTGCATGACACTGGACATAAACTGGACTTACACTTAGTGTTGTTAGTGGAAAATTATCTTTGGAATTTTTTTTTTGCTCATTTTTGTCCACCACATATGAAAACCATTAGGGGCCTATATTAATTTATAACCAACTTTTAAATTTAGGGCCTACTTGGGGACCACTTTTAACCTAAAAATGTAGTAACTAAAAGAATAGCACTGATAGTATTGTATGTAGTTTGTAAGTTGGCATACACTTAATTATCAGGTTGTGATTGTGCTTATTCACTGATATTTAAAGAACTAAAAAAATGTGTAGACTATTATTCTCCACTTTACAGGGACTCTTTTTAATTATTTAACTATCCCAGATAGAACTCAGTAATGCAATATATTCTTATTATAATTTCTTATTGTCCTTTTTTAATTTTTTTTCGCAGAAAATTTTCCACTAGCTTATGTTCGGAAAATTAACAACACTACTTACACTACACTCAGTGCAATCTATCATTGAAACAACATATTTGTCAAAAGAAATACAAAATTGTTATAAATACAGTCTTTGCTCGTCTGCACATATGATAGGGCCTATTGATTATGTGGATTAAAAAAAATTAGATCTACTTATTAACAATTACTAAGTTTTTATTTTAAAAGACCAAACTATTATTACTGAGGTACCTAAAATACTTTTAAACAATATACATATTTTCTGTATTATTCTCTTCCTTACTTAAACATATGAAACCATTAGCCTACAATGAAAAAAACATGTTTTCTTTTTATTTTGAGGTTATTTCGGTGCAGTTAGGTGATTAGTCTACTGAAGCTTTATCAAAGAAAAGAATATTTAAATTACAGCTTCTGCACATTGATTTTTTGGGTTACAGTAGGTGATTATTAAAGCCTTACTAAATATGTTGGAGTGGGGATAAAAGTAGGTGTTGGAGTATGAGTAGGGATAGGTGTTGGGATATGAGTAGGGATAGGTGTTGGGATATGAGTAGGGATAAGTGTTGGGTATGAGACATAGGTGTTGGCATAGNATAATGAGTAGGAATGGGGTTAGGAGTAGATGTTTGGGTAGGATTAGGNGTATGAGTAGGGATAGACAAGTAATTTCGAACTAAATTTCGTTTGGTTAGGTTTGGTAAAAGGGTGTGTCTAGAATTAGTATAGGCCCTACAGAANTGCGTCAAGCAATTATGGCCGCATAGTGTCAAGGATTTATTTTCACGAGTGATTAAAAAAGGTATTTTTAGAGATTCTTAGCTTGATTTGATTAATATGGTGATCACTCGCCAGCATCAACTGAAGACTCACCAGGATCACGCCTCTAATAGCCGCCAAAATCAGCTGAATCCTACTTTTTCTGCTGTTTTAGAGTTAGCTAACTCTGAAACAGCATATAAAGAAAGAAAAAGTAGAATTCAGCTGAATTTGGCGGCTATTAGAGGCGTGATCCTGGTGAGTCTTCAGTTGATGCTGGCGAGTGATCACCCTATAGCATTATTAATGA
>KZ871745.1:46964-58059 GCA_003456935.1 Machilis hrabei | reverse complement strand
CGCCTTATTCTAAGGCTTACGAGTTGACGGCGACGTTTGAGTCAGTATGTCAGTAAGATGCAGTTAGATGCATGATTTAATGTTGTATGTATGCAATTTACGTAACAGGTCTCAAAGAAAAAAGTTGCAATGTTTCAATCGGGAAATATTTTCAAGAGAGAAAAACTCACGATAGCCAATCAGAAACGTGAGGCTAGATAAATAACAAAGTACAGTGAGTCACTGTGTTACTCCGCTATGTTACTCCGTTATATGCCGTTTGAATAAAGAGAGTTTATGAAGAAGCATACGAAACTTGTGCGTAAATTGTATCGTGTGAGGTGATCCAAAATATTATTATACAAGTGGCATACAATACTATATCACGGAATTATTTCTTGGATGTTATCGTGTGAGGCATGCATATATACTATCTAGCCATTCGTCACCGGACACCCCTCAAAAAGTTCTTGGGATCGTCTGTACACGTGATACAACCTATAACCCTTTCAGACACTGTACGCACAATTGTGCGGGTAGTGTATAAATGAATTTGGCGAGGCGTGAGTGTTTCCGGAGCCATACCTGTTTCAGCAGGATAATGCTCGATGTCATAAAGCAGGCATTATAAACACGTGGTTCCAGGACATGGGTGTGCAAAACCTTGATTGGCCAGCCCAAAGTCCAGATATCAACCCGATTGAACACCTTTGGGACGAGTTGGAGCGCCGCTTGAGAGCCAGNCCTTGCCGCCCAAAAAACACCACTGAGCTGTTCGCCGCTTTGCAAGAGGAATGGGGCAAGANTCGCGTTGACACGTATCGCAAATTGGTGGAAAGTCTTCCTCGAAGGGTTGCGGACGTCATTGCGGTGAAAGGTGGCCCTACGCGATACTGATGTGGTGCTGAATCCGGATTAATGTACTGGTATGGGGTGTCCGGTGACGAATGGCTAGATAGTGTACGTTAAGTGACTCTTTGGTATCTAAAACTTGTGATTCTTATATTCAGCCCATGGTGATAGGGAGGTCATTATGTGTAGTGGGTATATTAGGCTCTTTTGCAAATTAAGAAAAGGGTTCATTATTTTACTCTTATATTAAAGGTGCAAACAGTTTAAAGAACCCAGACGTTGATTGAAACAATAACCATTTGCGTTATACAAAAGTTAGTGGCAGGAGTTTTGCAACGGACGTGGAAATTAAAAGCTCTGCATGCATGAGAACCATAAACTTTCGGAAAAAAAGAAGAAGAAATGAGAAACAATATATTTGGGAAAAAGTTCCTTCAAATTGGGAAAGAAAAGTAAAAAAAAAAAAATAGAAAGGGGGAAAGAAAGTAGGCGGATATGTACAAAAGAGAAACGAAAACAAAGTGGAGAAGATCTCTACTCAGCCGAGAAAACGTTTTTGTTCAGTTTCAGTTTTCCTCCAGATGTATAGTAGGGCCTGCCAACTTGAAGGGAATATATTATCACGAAGCTCGCAGCTAGCATGCTTTCTCCAGAATGGTCCCTAACTTTTCCCGCAAACGGCGGATCAGCTCAAAGTTTTCCAAATTCCATTAACCTTTACCTTTTTGGGAGAAAGTCGCTACAATTCATACAGCGTGATTGACTGACTAAGGGAGGCAAAAATGAAATCTCTTTTCACTCCCATCCACTTCCACTCCTCTTCGAGCAGCACTCTCAGTTTTTCTGAGCTTTGTCGTTCGAAGAACATACCTTTTACTGCACTTCTGCCCAACGCCACATCAGAGCCATCTGTTGGCATAAGTTTCAAACATAGTTCTCTGTCATCCTCTTAATATATGAGCGTGAAGCCGGGATCGTCGTTCGTTTGCCCGAATTGGAGAACGAGGTTCCTACGTGACGGAAGCATCTTAGTAATAAATCGAAGCGACGAAAAAGGGAGCGAACTGGTGATGATTTGGGTTACGTTTCATCTACGCATGAAAGCGTATGAAATATTTATACAAGTATGAACACGCCTAATGTAGTTTATCTTCTAATATACAGGGTGTTTAAAAAATGTGTACCAAAAATTGAAGAGCGTGTTCTTTGGACCCAATAATGTTATTAAATTTTTTTTCGCAGACCTTTCAGACTAATGGTTTAGCCATAATTAAGCAATTAAATTGTCCNATCACGAGACGCGTTACAGAAACACCACGGCCACGCGTTAGAATTGGCGAATGACAAGTGCCAATTCTAGCGCGTGGCCGTGATGTTTCTGTAACGCGTCTCGTGATTCGACAGTTTAATTGCTTAATTATGGCTAAACCATTAGTCTGAAAGGTCTGCGAAAAAAATTTAATAACATTATTGGGTCCAAAGAACACGCTCTCCAATTTTTGGTACACATTTTTTAAACACCCTGTATATAGCTGATTGTAAGTGAGTGACTGACTGACTGACGCTAATTCTAGCCATGACGCAGAAGAGCTAGAGAAAAATGTTAAATACAAAAGTTGTTCAGCTTGGTATGAAACCTACAGAAAAAAAATGAAAATCCGACATTTTGTTTTTTTGTCACGTGACATCACAACATTTTCCAAACGGTGCGTTGTGCGAGAAAAAGTCTTATGACAAAAAATATTTATTTTGGCCCAAAACATCTCATTCACTACTTCAATTTTAAAATATCCACCATTTTGGATTTTTATTGCTATGGAAACCGTGCGCACTGTCCTTCACAATGAGCACTGTCTTTCGAGTAATTGAAGCCGCCATAGGCGGTGCAAAATTGCTCATATAATATAAGTCACGTAAAAAAAATGTTTGCGAATTATACAGTGTGATGTAAAAATGTTGAATAGACTCTTAATGGTTTATCTTTGTTCATTGCTGAACAGAAAATTTGTATACTAATCGTCAATTATAGTGGCTCTTAGGTGGATGGAGCTTTAACTGACGTGCAACTTGGACCCCGCCCTCCGCAGCAATGGCTACTCGTTCTAAGCACTTACAAGAGTTTTAAAAAAGTTTTATGTATGAAACATTTTAAGTCTCAAAGAAGATAGCCTAATGCTTTATCCGGTCTCAAGTAAAAGGTGAAGTTACTACAAAGATCAAAATATTTAAAATGGTGGTCGTGAAAAAAATCACAGATGATTAATTAAGTCGTGTTGGTATCTGTCAACAATTTGGAAGAAGAAGATTTCGGTAAAGAAAGTGATCTAAACTCTGTGACTGGACTTATTGTTATATCGCTTAAAGAATAAATTAACAACGATAGAAGGTTTATAAATACTAAAGAACTTTCAGAAGGGGATTTAGACCAAATACGTGTGGCAGCATTGCTTTTTCTCGTTTTTACCTTCAACTGCAGGTGATTGGAGTTCACGTAACAACATTGCTGTGAGTGGTTTGTCACGGTTTTTTTATAAATGGCTTTACCATTAATTAATAGCAAATTATTATTCTTTGATATTCTCAAATTAAACCCACCTGTGATCGCGATGACGTAGAAATTAATGAATATTTAATCAATAATAAGATGGTAAAACATAACCGATTCAATTGAACTAGCAGTGAGAATAGTACAGGTACCCAAAAGCCAAGAGGGCTTCACACAATGTGAAGTTATTAGTTGGCTTACAATGAAAGAACAAAATATCATAAGTTAGAAAGATTATAATCGTTTATTTTTACTTTTAATTAGGCATGGGTACCCTCAAGACTTTACACACGTATACTCCAAAACAAGTAACTTATTTTTTTTATAAATACCAACAACATCCAAGTGTAAGTAAAACAGAAGAAACCAAGAAATATCTATTTTTAGATGGAAACAGATGTTTATAAAGGTTACGAAAGCGGTTATACATTTCACGTTTCTCGTATTTTCTTTTTTTTTACTAAGAAGTCAGCTACAACCTCAACAGAGTTTAAAGACATTTTTTTACCTTTCCAGTAGAGTCCATTCTTTGAAAATATCCCCCAGAGTAGAATACTGCTATACAATGTCATTTTGTACAATATGGATGCCCTGGAGATATCCTTTTAAACACACGCCTTTTTGGTAGCCTTACAACTTGTAGCATACCACAGCTGAATTTCATTTTTATACAATTTTTTATATAAGAGTATTTTTAATATGTCTCCTTGATAACTATCACTGTATGTTAGTAAGGTAAGGATTTAATTAGGTAAATAGGAGTGGTCTACTGATGATGTGCTTCAATTAAATTATTAATTTAAATGTTCATCTCCTCCGGTATGATCCTTTTAATCCCGGATTTTGGTTCGTATTGCAAATAAAAAATGTATAAAAATTTAATTAATTGGGTAATTTGTAGAGGTCGTACATCAATATTAAACCTTTAAAAATATGGCAGTCTCTTAAAAATGAAAAAAATGCATAATTAATTTTTGTGGATGGAGGTCTCTAACAGACAAATATGTACAGTCGCAATTGGAGTTGGAAATAGCTCATGTACTCGCGCTTAAGGTCCATAGACTCATAAATAGAACATCAACTGATAACGTGTCAACATATTTTAACGACGAAAATCATAAATTTTTAAGTACATGAGACTGGACACTGAAATTTAGTATAGTGATAGTCTTGTCAAGTAGTTATCAAATCTTGTTAAACCAAATTAAATATATATACATATATATTGCAAAGTCTTTATTTTGTGGAAAAAAAATGTTAACATTTAAATACTCATAACTTTTGAAGAAAAACGTGATTTGACCAGCTAATTATCATGTCGGATACACACAGTTTTATGTTCGAATTTTTTTTTTCAAATATTATAGGTAATTACATTTTTTTTTCCTTTTTGTTTTGTACAACTTTAAACAAATTTTCAGGGGCTATCGCTTTGTTGTTTTCATTTTTAGTATTAACACAATTTAATAGCTACTTGATAAAACTATTACATAAGCAAATTTCGTGTTCTGTCTCGAGCAATTCAAAAGATATGAGTTTTTCCCCCCAAAAAATGATTTTTTACAGGCACCTAATGGAAGAAAAAAAAATTCCAGAACCATATATATGGTAAAACAATTTTGTACAATAAGCTCCAGTATTACCAATGAAGATACTGACATAAGTATGTGGATGCCAGATATGGAACTGAAAATTAGGTGCGTGTTTAAACTTTTTACAAGCACTGTATTTTAAAATGTAACACTGCATTTAGTGAGGTACGTATTGAAAATGTTGTCATTTAAGGTTATAGCAAATGTTACGATAAAACATAATCACAACTACCCATGCCTTACACGGGGTTCAAACCCACAAACCCCGATCTAGCTAGGTATGCTAGCCACTGGGGCAGGCAGATAAACTAGCTGTGTGTGAAATATATTTTACTTAAACGATTTAAAAATAGTAGAAAAGAATTGTGTTAGAGAATTACAATGCGTTCGTTACGTAATTGTATTAATTATTTTAGTAATTAGTTTATATTTCATTTGCGTTTTAGTAACAGAGAAAAGCAAGCAAAGTTTGGTATTTGCAAAGCTAATATTTGTAATTGGATTTAACATGAAAAAAAGGAGAATTATAAATGAATCCTTATCGCACGCATGCGTCATGAGATTCAGTATCCTCGAATGAATAAAAAAGCTATCTGGCATCAGCGTAATTTGTGTACATCCCCTAGACTGATATAGGGCACAAAACAGGCAATGGCCGGCTTAAGGCTGACGTATGCCCCGTTAATATTGAAATCGGAACTGCAGATGGCAGCACGAGTTGGGATTTATGTGACACAAGGGACTCCCTACTTCCACTCGCTTTTGCCCCTCTCTCATCCATGTACTCGTGTACTGACCCAACACGTTCCACTTTCCAAGAAAAAATGGTGGACATGACACCATTAGTGGTGTGGGCTGCGCTCGAAGTCGAGATGGCATAGTAAAAACAGGGCTACGAACAGAAGAGGGGTAGAAGAAAGGAAGAATGGAAGTTTTAGAAAACAGAAAAAAAAGACTATCACAAAATGTAGCATTCAGGAAATTTATTTCCATAAGAGTCATATATATATATTTAAGGGACAGAATTAAAAAAAAAAAAATTCCATACTCTGGATACGTTTACAAATTATGTACACACTATATCATCAACGCTTAATTCTCGTTAGAGTACAGTACCAGCATCGATTCTGTCATATCCAAACGAAGCGTAGCGCGAAATTTCGTTTCGCTTAAAACGCCAATTTTCGTTCACTTACCAAGCTACGAAAAATTAAATTCGCTACGTCTTTCAGGCGAAGCCTGAAAGACGTAATGGCGAATTTAATTTTTCGTAGCTTNGTAAGTGAACGAAAATTGGCGTTTTAAGCGAAACGAAATTTCGCGCTACGCTTCGTTTGGATATGACAGAATCGATGCTGGTACTGTAGGCATTTATGTTGACTTTTAGTACAAAATAGACACACTTTTGGGCGTACTTTCTATCATCCTTCTGCAACCGATCTGTTTGGTCAAGAGGTTAGTGTAACCAGCTCTACACTAGTGCGTGTGTTGTGAGTTCAAATCCCGCTTATGAATCGATACTTGTGATGTTCATTCATCTCCATTGATACAAAATAAGCATTTTTCATGGTCTTGAAATGACCCATGTGGTGTCGATAGGACGTAAAAATCACTTATCATCATCAATATCCTTTACGTTTAACGGAAATATGAATCCTACAAAGTAACTGCCAGAGATAATTTAATGGAAGTTCGTTTTGGCTAGATCTTAATCAGCACTCCAATTCATCCCAATAGTATTCTATGGGATTGGGATCCAGTCTCTAAGGGGCTAGTTCAACATCTGTACCTGATTATCCCCAAACCACTACTGCGTACACGCATTCGTGATGTGTCCCAGTATTGATTATAATTTAGTATATGCCGGGTTTAATATAAAACAATAATAGGCCTATATGTACGACCACTTACACCCAAAAAATGAATAGTTACAGTGATCACTTAATTTGGTAGTTGGTTATGAACTGTTTGTGGGAAACATGCGATTTGACAGTGTGACCATTTCATACGTTACTGGAACTGACTACACATTGACAAGTGAACCAGCAAAGTAGGTTAGCAAAGTTCAGTTGGCACTATCGCTTTAGATAGTTGTAGTGGCCAACGATAGGAACTTCGATCCCTGGCTGTAGCGAGATATGTATTTGGTTCAACCAAGTCTAAAAGTAGAACGGACGAGCATCACCGGTTGCTACGCTACACAAGGCACGGTCACCAACCTTCTCGTTTCCCAACGTTGAGCAGTTCGATAGATGACCACCAGAGAGTGCACAAATACAAGCACATTTAACGTCAATTCTTAGTCTCCTCACATAAGTTCACAAAAGAGAGCCGACCTGCGTGGTCTAGTGGCTAGAACACCTTACTCTGGACCGAGAGGTTGTGGGCTCGAATCCCGCGTAAGGCATGGACGTTTGGGATGTCCTATATGTGTGTGTTGTTCATAGAATTAAGGAAATTGAAACACGAATGTAAAAATGTAACAAGAGCTAGGCTCAGAATAAATAAAGAAACAAAGAGCTACAGAAAAAAAAAATGGTAAGGCGGTTAAAAAAAATTGATAAGGCGTTTAAAAAAAATAGCGCAATGGTTACAGTGCTCTCCTAGTAAATCAAATCCTTCCTCCGATCGCAAGATCGAATCCCACAGCTTTTAATAAAACAAATTAAATCCCCTGAAAATGACATCATATCATGTGATATGCAGACAGTCCTTTATCGAACTCGATATAGAAAATCTAAATCGAACTCGGGTATAGAGGTCAATATTTTTATCGTACACCAATAACCATTAGGCTAGTCCCGCCAAGCAATCCATCGTGGTTGCAGCAACCAAGAGTTGGCTTCGGTGAGAGGAATTGTTGGTCCCTCCAACATATAGCTTGGTTGAACCAACTATCCTAGCTGCTTGTGACATACAAGTTCCACTACCCCTTTAACTGAGATGGTTGTGTCAACTAGCTACTGAGTAAAACCAAAATCAACCCTGCGAGCTGGTTGGTGCAGCTATATATTACGTTGTATTAACCGTAGCGTTTTTTGAGTGTAGGGACAACTGTACAACAAGAACCAATGAATCTAATATTATATAAAACCGACAGATTGGCTTAGTGGTAGAATGCTTGCCACCTAATCGGGAGGTCCAGGGTTCAAACCCCAGGGCTGACTCTTATTCCTGAGTATAAAGGGTTATCGTAGGAGTCTACCTGTGAAACACTCCACGCTAAGGTATGATCGTAGGCGACTTTCAGAAGGGATGTTAAAAGTGATATCCCATCGATAAGGGTTCTTTGTAAAAGAACACACCATCGGCTGTGTCGAGTGAGTGGCAAAATTCAATCATCCTGAAGTGACGTTACGACGCTGATGGGGTATCCATTAGACCATCGCAGTCAGCACAAAAAAAATATCTAATATTATGGTGCCAAAACCTGAGAAACGCAATTTTTCCCTTGTTATGCTCCTAAACTCTTTTGTATTTTACTACATTAGATTTAAGAATTAAAATTGTGCTCAGTATAAAGTGAAAGTCATAAAATGGAAAGAAGTATTGGAAAATTAAATTATGCCAAACTGATTAACTAAAAATACATTTTATTTAACATTAATCTTTCGGTTAAATTAAAATAAATTGCTTAACATTTGGTAATACTGTAATCAAGTGTATTATTTTAAGCATTTATATTATTATTATTTTTTAAACACAATATCTAAGTTTTGTAATTTTTTGTCATCTTACTATAATTAATATATTTTAGAAACTGTTACAGATATTTAATATTTTTTTGTTGTAAATTAATGTTTTATATTTTGTACACTGTTTTATAACTATATATAAAATATTCATTTTATTTATATTATCAGTTTTTATGTTTTAGTAAATTTTTAGATTATCTCTTTAGTTTTTTCCCTTTACTACAACTTATGCAACGTGTGTGTCACTACAACTAGCATTGAGAAAGTTATGTTAATTTGTAGTGATAAGGATTTGAATTTGAGTTGAAGAGAGAGAAGGAGTTGTAAGTTGACGTGAACTTGCCTTGTGATATGTTGAAGTTTGTTATTAAAAATAAGGCGACAGGATATATTGGAAATTACTGTTCTGCTAGAGAATTGTGTTGAGGCAATTAGTATAAGTGACTAGTTGTTAAGCGCACTTGATCTTGTGTAGTATAAATGTTTGAATAGCTGGGATCTAATAAATTATTTCATGTGATACAATTGCTCAATCTTTTCGCGACAGTTCATTGACTTTCAGCTTTAGAACGAAAGTAATAGCTGTTCAGAATTGTGTAGTAAACGTCGTGTGGAACAATATTTTTGCCTAAGTTATTTATGTTATTGAACTTTGTAACGATAGAGTTAGTGCAAGTTCTACTACGAAGTTTTGTAAAGGCGTTTTACATTTTGGAAGATTAGAGAAAGCGTTTATTATTTTTGGTCGTGCTTTTTGTAAAATATTATAAACGAAAATATATTGCAGCAGTTTCCGTTTGATTTTTTTTACAGTAACCTGTGTTTTATACCATTGACATGTTACTGGGTAACTGTTCAAGTTTTTAAAGAGTTTTAGGGTGTCTCCAAGAATCATAATATGTTCTGGAGCGACGGTTATTGGTTGTATAGACTAGCTGGATGTAGGTTGGTGTATCTACCGATTTCCAGAATAACGGGGTATGGTTCGTCTGTGCTACTTAGCGTCTGTTTAATTGCTTGCTATTGTTATTGGATTATGGTCCCACTGTTATGACATCTCAGGTCTAATGGATACCCCATCCGCGTCGTAATGACGCTTCAGGATAACTGAAATCTGAATTTTGCCACTCAGCCAACATATAGCCGGAGGTGGGATCTTTTACATCGAACACTTATTGATGGGACCCGCCTTTAACGTGCCTCCCGGAACACGCCTACGATTATACCTTAGTGTGGAGTGCTTCACAGCAGACTCGTAGGATAACCCTTTTTACCCAGGGCTAGGATCCGGCCCCGGGATTTGAGCCCGGAACCTCCCGATCAGGAGGCGAGCTCTCTAAGTGTCTGTTTAAGAAATTCCAAAGCAACAAGGTGATTCTTCTTTGGACTTCTTGGGATGTTTCGTTGTTGCAACTTTGCCGTAAAGAGTCTTTGATATCAATCGGCCGAACTGGGAATTGAAGAACTATCGGTAAGTTTCGCCAAGGATATAAATTCGTCTTGTAGTCGAAAGTAAATATCAATCTGTGCATGAACAACTATTCAATTTCATCGACTAAGTTAAGTGTTGCTAATTTTTCGTTAAAGAAATGCAAAAAGATACTAGTTCATTTGTTGCAATGTGTTTTCCGACAGTAAACGTTTTCATTACAAACTTTTTTATACCCTATTATTACAATTATTTCTCTATCTATTCAAATTTTTGACGAGTCAGCTCTTTCAAAATCCTTCGGCCTCAATTTACGCTCGCAGGGGTGTTTACTAAGGTAAACACGACGAGCACTTTTATTGCATGTACTGCTTATGGCACTGGTGCTGAAATTAAAAAAAACATAGCAAACGCTAATAACATGCAGTTTAGCCTCATTTCTCTGAAAGACGTAGCGAATTACATTTTTCTTAGCTTGGCAAGTGAACGAAAATTTGCGTTTTAAGCGAACCGAAATGTTGCGTTACGCTTGGTTTGGATATGACACAATCGTTCCTGGTACTGTAGTTCTTTAACATCGACCACTTGTCTATAGGACCCACTTTTAACGTATCTGCAGTAAGACGCCTATGGTCAAACCTTAGTGTGGAGTGCTTGACATTCAGCCCTGTAGTATGAACCAGGAATCTCTCGATGAGAAGGGCCGACCTAGTTGTAATAGAGGGTAGCACAGCGCTCCCTGGAACATGAGGTTACGGGTTCGAATCCCGCATGAGGCATTAATGATTGTGCTGTCTTAGTTGTTAAATTCACCCTTATTAATCACAATAAACATTGTTTCATCGTCCCTAATGACCCAGTGTGTTTCGACGAGACGTGAAACACTATATCATCATCATCGTCATCGATGTGATCTTTCATGGAATTCACACGTAAGTTACGTTGTAGGAAAATCGCTACGTAGTCTTCGTTTTGCCCAGAGAATATTGTTTCGATGTCCACA
>KZ871738.1:31599-45916 GCA_003456935.1 Machilis hrabei | reverse complement strand
CATTAATCACAATAAACATTGTTTCATCGTCCCTAATGACCCATTGTGTGTCGACGGGACGTAAAACACCAAAATCATCATCATCATCAAGAAAAAAAAATTCACGCACGCAACTGCAGAAGTGGCCGCTTACACCGAGAGTTCGCGGAAGTCAGCAGATAGACTGGCACTCTTATTATACGTAATTAATTACGGGATTGACGGCTACCGTAACAGTGACGAGAACTGGTGCGTTAGCCTTACGTGACATTTGTGTATATTTGTATTCTAGGGTAGCACAGTGTTTTTCAAATAAACTAGTACCATACAATATGTCAGTGTTTAGGATCACTTTCCTTGTTTGTAACTTGTTATGAGGTTTATTGTATGCTAATCACAAATTCTTTTTTTATATTCCAGACGCTGCGTGACGTCTTCAAAACGGTAAGTGCAAATGTGTGTTATGGTATTTGTAGTTATTAAAAAAAATGTCCAGTAGCATGTGTATCTGTAAAATGGAATAGGTCTAGTGCCTACCCTAAAAATAAAATGTTTCTGGTTAAACACCTTACAATTTTTTATTTTTTTATTATTAATAGGTGCATTTCCAACTGCACAATTCTGCATGAATGAAGTGTGTTCTAATGATATCTCCCTCAGCAGGGGTCATGTTGACAGCACCTTAGGCAGCACCAATCAAGTTAAGAATGTTGTCTGATTGAGTTGGCCGAATGGTGTAAGGCACGTTAAATAACCAATACAAGCTAGAGAATGGGTTTGAAGTTCCTGCTGAGAGTAGTATAATTTATCAGTGAAATTGAAACTTCTTTCATCTAAATAATTATACGTGAATAAAAATTTCAAATTAGTATAAGTCAGCTCTATAAATGAAAGATTCAAGAACATGTATACCCATTGGGATTGACTTGGGACAGCTGACATCAATTCAACAGCTTTTTTCCCTCGAGTCACTACATATTGACAACATTTTAGTCCCTTGGCTCTAAAGCAATTACATGTAACAAATATTATTAGCGTGCTTAGTCCATTGGTCGTCTTACTGGGTTCTAGATGAGCAAGGTATGGGCTAAAATTATACCCAAGGTTCAGTTACAGTGTCCTAGAATAAGTAGTGATTAAAAGCCGTATCTCGCCCGTGGAAAAAAATTTGAAGGTTTTGGATGCCAAATTTGATAAATACGCAATCAACGGTACTGCCATCTAATATATGATGAAGTACATATTTCATTTTAATATCTGATTCTGTACATATTTGGCATCTGCATAGTGACAAAAAGTTAATTTAAGGTTTGCATACTACTTATTTTAGACTACTATACCTAGTTCACTGTTTCATTGGTTACTTTTCAATCGCATCATCTCCACAGTGAGTATGATAATAAACTATTTAGCAATGGTAGTGATACAAACAAGATTGGTGCCATAGTAGTTTCACAAGTTGAATTATTTAAGTACTTGAAGAGCTAGAACTGCTCGCATTGGCAGGCTGACCTGTTGTTTACGTGCAGTACAAGTTGCTGACACATATGACAGGTGATGAGAGCAGAATTAACTCCTAAAGAAGTACTGCAATTCAGCTGGTGAAAGGTGTACGGTAAGAATCGTGTTTATGGTATTTACTGTTGCTAAACTGTAGTGACCAACTCCAGTTTGCAAAGAAATTTTAATGAAAATGGTTAACTGTCTCTAACGACCATTCACTTGTGAGGGAACTGGGGCAGATAAAGGCTCATCTTGGGTGTAAACCAAGAATGAGGAATCTTCTGTGATGGTTTATCGGCTAACAGCATCCAACGAGTTTTAGGACGTGAGTGATGGTAGTAATGGTTGTGCAACTTCAAGCAGGTGTTACTTCCTAAATGCTACATATCGGCACTTGCGTTGCTGTGATTGTCTTGTATTGAACAAAATAAACTAAACTAAAAAAAAAAATTATTTTCATAAGCAACATTTCCTGTCTTAATAATTTTGATTTCCTGTGGCAGTTGAAAGGTTTACATAAAACCAAAATTTTTTGTTCTTTTGTATACAATAAATAAAGCTCCTCCAAAGATATACATCTTTAATCGTACTTTTAGTATCACAATACAAGTGTTCCACCTGGCAAGAACATTAAATTGAGAACTATAAAATGCAGATCAATATTTTTTTAACAAAAATATTCATAGTTAAAATTTTGTCAGAAACAGGAATAGGAAGTCATTTTGAAAATTGAAAAATAAATAAGCAAGATATTTTACCTTATTCCAACACTACTTAACGGTGCAATATTTCGCCCAGACGTCCTGGCCTGTCGCACACATAAAGTTGAACTTTACCTGTTGAAAACACCAATTTGCAATCTTCTTATGGAACTCCATAATTTTTAACATGTAGCATAGATATTAACTTCTATTCAGTTACTGTAACATGATAGACCAGCTGACTGAATTTGAATCTAGAATAACACAAGTTCGCTTTTCTCTGATGTGCACCACGTCTTTGCCTGGAGGGTGTCTGGGCAAAATATTGCACCATTAAGTAGTGTTGGAATAAGGTAAAATATCTGGTTTGTTTATTTTTCATTTTCAAAACTTTTCATTTTGGTTTTAATACATTTCAACCTTCTTTGGAAGATATGTAGGCACCTCTTACGTCACTCAGATTGGGTAACTCTGTAATTCCGTGCTGTTGAACATTACTCAAAGAGCATTATTTTCCTATTTTTTAGTCCTCGGAAATTCTCACCCTTAAGTGGCGTACGAATCCAAGACCCTCGGTGCCAACTTGCCTAGCACAAGAGAATGGACACGATATCACTCGGCCAACCAGCTACATCTTAAATTATCGGATTAGTTGGTTGGTGATCTTTTCCGCTGCGTGGGGTGAGAATAGGAGGATAATGCTCTGTGATTGATAATAAGGTACTTTAAAAACATCTTTAAGTTATGGGTAAGCTGTAATGACTGATAAAGTTATCGTTCGTTAACACCAGTTGATCTGTTTTGAGTGATGGTTTCATTATCTGTTTCAGCTTGATAGAGATGGTGATGGATTCATTCCCTTGAAGGAAGTGCACAGGCTTGTCCGGGAGACTCACCTGGAAGAGCAGCTGCCTCCCTTTTCTGTTCGCTCTATTTTAAGGAAGGCAGACGAAGACAAAAACGGGAAACTGGACTACAATGAGTTTGTCAAACTGGTAAGCGAGAGTCAAATGTAATAAGTTGAATCGCGGATGTTTCAAGTGAAGCTCAATTGGACCAACGCTTGCATTAAAAGTCACTGAAAACACCACTAAAATATCCTATATCTCCACTGGGTTTATTACAGCTTTGTTGCAGAGAAACCTGACAATTGAAGTACAAAAAACTTATGGGTTTAGACATTTAGATTCCACATCAGACAAATAGTTGTCATTAGAAACCTTCTCATCGGTTGAAAACAACAAGAAATAGAATTCAAAACACTAAAGGCATGTTCTGTAGTGGCCCATTTGGTATCATTAAGATGTGAACACACAAAATATCATTATTATCATCCATGGAGGTCTTTCATTGATGGACCAACATTGATTTGAGTTGCACTCTAGACATGTCATTTATTGCTTGATGTCTCATTGTACTCCAATATGGTAAGTATTCTAGGATACACAATTCTATTGGAAGCAGCATATATTTTACATAAGCAGTAGTAGAAGTTGTTTTGCGTTTATCCTGCTGAGGAGAGATATATTGTGAAGCAGAGTGCATTAATTTAAATGCATTTACTTCATTAGCTGGTTACCCTCCATCCCATATTTTGATATATTTGTAGTGTTTCTATATTCATTTTTTAAATCATTACAAATTATCTTAACATACATATATATATATATATATACCAGTGGAAGGTAATTGTTTATGATTACATAAAAAGGAGAAAAGAGATTTCTTACCGTACACCGTTTTTCTTAGTGCTTTGATATTTCGCCGAGTTTTACGTTTCTGGCTTCATCAGAAAGTGACTTACACTTATGTCGTCATCAAAGAAGCCATCTTGGAAAGACTGTCACTTTGTGAAGAGTGTTACAGTTCACAAAGTGACAGTCTTTCCAAGATGGCTTCTTTGATGACAACATAAGTGTAAGTTACTTTCTGATGAAGCCAGAAACGTAAAACTCGGCGAAATATCAAAGCACTAAGAAAAACGGTGTACGGTAAGAAATCGCTTTTCTCCTTTTCATGTAATCATGTGTGCCTACACCTGTTTCTGCAAGAACTTTAAAAATGTAATTGTTTAATCTATATGATACTCAATTTTTTTGTTAATATGCATCAATAAAACTGTAAAATTTCAATTTTTATTTATTTTTTATCTTATATTTGGGGATATTATAAAAGTATCATTGTCATAGGACATGTTTCTAGGATACCATTCTAAGGTATGTTTAAAAAAATATCCAGATATGTAGGCCTGTCACTACAAGTCGGACACCAGCAGGATCCAACTACGTACTTTGTAAAGGCACCAATTTGCAATGCATACTTACTGAATTTTTAGGTTTAACTTACCATCAGATAGGCCCTAGTTCACTGTATTCATAACTATCACAATATTCTGTCAAATAAGCAACAATTTGTGCGCCATTCAAACACGCTGCCATTTTAGCAGTATTTGCTAACGCTTGAGCAACAAACGAGTGAAGTACATTTTTTACGATAATACAAAAATCGGGCAGGTATACTGGCTTTTGTTTGTGATGTGGATGATTGTGACGCCTGTTGGCAAAAGTATGGAACTACTATATGATCTACAAAATCAAATCTAGGTTAATATAGTTTCGGCACCTGATTTTACATAGGGTGGAGTGTACATGTAATTTAATATTCAAAAGTAATGCATTCTACATATTTAATTTATTGCTAACTAGTAAAAAGCTTAAACTTATAGTCTAGTATTTTATTTGTTAATTAACACAACAAATTTCAGTTTTATTATTGATGTTGTTGAAGTGATTGTGGTTCCATCAAGAATAATATAAGAAAACTGGCTATTTTTGATGCATTAGCTTCCATTTAAAGTGGTTACAATGTTCATTGCTCCTTGATGCCATATGCATCATGTTAGTTTTAGTTAAGAGATGGCTGTGGAGTTTTGAGTTCTTAGTCAAATGTTTTTGTGTATGCCACTTAAATACCTTTTTTTGTTGCTGTATGTATTAGTAGTGAGTAATGGGACATTTTTAATTCCAGGTGGAGAATCATCCGTCTTTGGTGCAGCGGTATTTACGCCTTTACGTGAAAAAGATAGTTCCTCGTCGCCTAGGTGACGAGACAGATCTTGAATACATAGAACAGTACACGTGCTGGCCACCTCCACTCTGCATGCTGCTAATCTCGTTGATCGAGGTAAAAACAAGTGATTTTCAAATTAATTTTCTAGCAATAAAAAGCAGTTTAATTAATGAAGCCTTGCTGTGGCTGTTCATAAAATTTGTTGGTTGTGCGAATATGTATGTTAATAAACNATTATGATTTGACGCACTTTTTGTAAATATGGCCGGAGTTCGAAGTTTTCTATCCCAGCCTGAAAGTTTGGCATTTTTACGATAGTTTTGCTTAATAAAATATTAAAACCAAACGATTAAGACATCGATTGTCCATTTTAAAAGGTTTGGAATTATTTCACTTGCACGCTTTATCTGCTTGAAGATTGGCTTAAGACTCCTTAACTGAACTCATATTTGAACCACTCTGTATCTATGTTATTTAAGCACATGGGCTAGAATACTTTCTTCCACTGAACATGTCTGTCATTCTGTTTTTCAGGTTGCACTTTTCATTTGGGACTGTGTTCGACTCAATGAGTTTAGTGCAACTGGCCCAGTACCTTTTGATTCGCCACTGATATATAATCCGTACAAGCGTTATGAAGCGTGGAGATTCTTTACGTACATGCTGGTCCATATTGGGTAAGTGATTGATTTATTGTCGTACTGCTTAGATTTTCTTTAGCCATCTGATTATTCGATGCTGTCGGAGAGACTCAGATTTAATACATATTATTAATATTGTTTTTTTAAATTTCTTCTCAATAGTATTATTTCCAAGTTTAAAAGACATACCATGACAATGAAAAGAAGGTAATCAAATAATTGTAGAGGTATGCAAAGTGAAGTACTTGTCTGCTGCACTTATCACGGCAACCTGAAAGATGTGTATCGACTAGAGATTGTATTTAAAAATGTATTCTTTAAGACAGAAAATCAAATTGATAATTGGACATGTATGAAATGCTGTTATCATGTATGAGGGTAAAAAATATGCCTACTTTTGGTGGTTATAATTGTGGCATATAATCAATTTTACAGTTAAAATTTACATAAATAAAGTATAAACTTAAACATAAAGTAATTTAGCCTTCAAGTCGCACAGTTATTCTCTGAAACATTTGTTTAACCACAGTATATGAGGTTAGATTTCGAATGATATGTTCTGTACAGTGTACTTTAGTATGTAGCCTTGTACCATTTTAAATCATTTCCTTTAATGTTTTCCAGATATGTTCACTTGTTTTTCAACTTGATAACACAGATACTACTTGGAATACCATTGGAGATGGTGCACCGAGGATGGCGTGTGATGTTGGTGTATTTAGCTGGTGTTGTGGCAGGATCCCTGGGAACTTCAGTGTCCGATCCAAAAGTGTTTCTTGCGGGAGCGTCGGGGGGTGTTTATGCTATCATTACAGCCCATGTGGCTACAATCATTATGGTAAGATTCTTGTTTTACGACAACCAGTCTGAAACAAAAAGTATTTCTCCTGTTGAAACTAAGAGTAAATGTCTAAAGGCTTCAAATTAATAATATCCTAATTAAAAAGACTGTACAAAATAAGTGTTTTATCACTTGCATATACAGTTATGAGTATTGTACTGATTTTTTCAGAATGCAACTTGCTTAGATTTTGAACATAATGATAATCTAGGTTATGACTGAAAGAGTAATAGGAAGTCGTTTTGATAAAAGAAAAATTGAGAAATAAACGAGAATTTACCTTATTCCAGTACAACACGAAGTCACGGTGCAGTATTTCGTTCAGAAGTCCTCCGTGCTTTATCAAGCAAAGACGTGGTTCACATCAAAGAAAAGTAAATGCGTATATAGATTCAGATTTATTCCACTAGTCTACCATGTTCCAGTCTTGTCCGTGATGAATTACACTCACTTCTACACACAATGATTAAAACTTAACTACGTATAATATAACCATTGTGTCTGTGTGTATAAGTGAGTGTAATTCATCTTGAATAAGACTGAAATATGGTAAGCCAGTAGAGTAAATCTGAATCTATATACAAGTTTACTTTTCTCAGCCGGCCCCGGTAGCCTAGTGGTTAGCCACTTGGCCTTGCACGCTGGAGGTCCCAGGTTCGATTCCTGGCCAGGGCTGGGTGTGACTCACTGTTTCAATCATCACCTTCATATAGAATTAAGTTCACCTTCATTAATCACAATAAACATTGTTTCATCATCCCTAATGACCTATTGTGTGTCGACGGGACGTAAAACACCAAAATCATCATCATCATCATCACTTTTCTCAGATGCAAATTGCTTGATAAAGCACGTAGGACTTCTGGGCCAAATATTGCAACATGACTTCATGTTGTACTGGAGTAAGGTAAATTCTTGTTTATTTTTCAATTTGTTCTATTATCAGTGTAATGATAATTGCTCCTTTTAATCTACATCTACATCTTACCCTGCAATCAACTTTTAGTCTTTGGCAGGGGGTGCAATGCACCAACTCTTGTATGATTCCATTACTGAATTTGTCCGAGGAAAAAAAGACCACAAATACCTATCCGTTCTACACCTAACTTCCCTTATCTTATTTACATGATCGTGTCTACCTAGATACTGTACGTAGCTGTTTGCAGTACGTGTTTGCAGTTTAATGACAATTGACCATCAATGATCTGTTTAAACCTTTTCATCAATTGACCATCAACGATTTGTTTAAAGTTTTTCATCAATTGACTGTCAATGATTTGTTTAAACCTTTTCATCCTATTTTCGTGACGATTTTCAGCTAATGAAACTCAATTTAGATGTTCCAACATTTCAGATACGCTATCGAATCTATCGTAGCGACCCAACACAAACCTATGTGTAGTTTTGGAGTTGTTCCATAGTGTTGCAAAGAAGGCATCAAGTAGATGTAGGCCTGTTGTTGACAAAGTAATTTTAGCTTGGTTAAGCAATTTGTCAGAGATTCAAAAGGGTCTTTGCATTTTTAACATTCAGTTTGTTTTTGTGTAATTTTATAATGTTATCTTTATGTTTAGAACTGGTCAGAAATGGATTTTGCTGGACTGCAACTTGGTGTATTTGGTGTTCTTGGAGGACTAGATGTTGGAGTTGCTGTATACGAGCGCTATTTCTCAGGAAATACTACAACGGTAAGGATATTTTAAATTATGGTGGGAATTGAAGATTGAAGAATTTTTACCAATTAAGAAAAAGCTAGTTCGCTTACCAGTGTTCTCTCTCTTTAAGAAGCTTGTGCTAGATGTTTTAAGTTTCTGTACTCGTCTTGGCAGCTGAAAACATCATTACATTAGGGCCACAAAAGTGGTTAACTTGGACACTGAATTGGTCAAAGTAATGACTAGGTTTATATTTTTTGAGTTAAGGGTGGTACCGTTACTTTGTGTCTCCTTTTAGTCAATTTCTGGAATATTTATGGCTGTTTCTAGAAGTGTTGTGTAAGTTGGTCTCATTTTCTTCCCAATGAATGACTTTTTAAATTTTCAGACAATCCAGTCTGCACTGGCAGTTGGTCCTGATTAAGGACCAGGGTTGACATGACTTACAGTGGTAACTGGTTCAAACAGAATACATGTATGCATGTGACATTTCAGTCACTTATTAAAGCCTCTGTGTTGCAGTTGTAAGTTACCAAGGAACAAGTTGTGTGGAAACATGATTGCATTTCATAAGAATTGTAAAAGCATCTCAGTTTGTCACCAGCCTTTGATTGACTATAGTTTTTAAATGTTATTAAGTCTCTGAATTAGAAACTAAAATTCGGTTAGTTTTTTTTTATGATAAGCAACTCATGAAAGGGTGTAACCTGTAACTGTAATGTAAAAGCACCGTGAGTGCCAAAAGTAAACATAGAACTAGGAAGAAAGCAAGTGTTTATGAACCTTAGCTTTGAAGGTTTGAATATTGTATGTATCAGGGAAAACAGTTGATGATAGTGTGTTCCAGAATTTGGAAACTCGAAGGCAAAAATTAGAGTTGTAATAGGCTGTTCTGTGGGTAAAAAGTTGACCGTGTAAGGATGACACGAGACACTTTGTCTAGTAGTATGAACATAGGTAGCTGCAGGAGGAATTAAAGATGCAAGCTCAGTAGAGCAGTGACCATGAAAATAACAGTAAAATAAACAAAGGCTAGATACTGCACAACAATGTGACAGAGGGTGCAAAGAACCGGTGAGGGATGGGTCATGATTAAATGAAAAGCTCAAGAAGATCGAGATGGGTTTTAGGGGCACCACCCCATATGTGTGAACAATATTCCAAAACTTAAGGCCTTGTAAAGAGTTAAGAGTTGCTCTTGAGTGAAGTATTTCCTGGATCAGAAAAGAAATCCTAACTTTCTGGAAGCAGCTTTGGCTGTAGCAGAAACATGGTCATGCCAGGAAATATCAGAGGAGAGAGTAATGCTGCTTTTCTGCTATTAAAATAAATTATTAGGTTCAAATGCTGACCAGAATTCAAGTTTGAATGCTATAATAATATTCTGTTTTTTTATTGCATAGGTTGGATACGCTGCTCACTTGGCTGGTGCATTGGCAGGTCTTTTGGTCGGCATCAACGTCCTTCGAAACCTGAACATCAAACGATGGGAACGTTGGCTGTGGTGGATCAGTTTAATTTTATATATTGCTCTGATGACGACAGCAGTGATTTGGAACGCAGCTTTTCCCGATTATTTTCCAACCCCGTCCCCTGTTTGAATGATGTGAATGGATTCAAGATTATTTTTTTGTAATGTTATTATTGCCAATGTGGTTGACTGTTTGTGAAGATTGTCCAGATTAAGTTGGTGGTGGAATTATATTAGAATACAGTAATGTAGAAGGACTGTCGTAGTTTAAGTTGGATAGGGTATTGACATGATCCTAAGCTTCAACGTGGTCTTACTCCGAGATGTGAAGATTTCGTACTTAATTTTTCTCACTCCTTAGGCTAGTTTTCATGAACTCGAGGTTTTTATCATCGCTGGTTAAACTATTATTTATTTAATTAAGAGGTTTGATCAGTACTAATAGATGTATTTTGTGTTGGTTGACTAACATTGTATGGCCAAGGAAGTTTGTATAATTAATGAAAATGCATGTTGTTGCTGAACAGGGAAATCTACCTCATTTTAAAAATGGTTGACGAAAGTAGACTTCTATCGTATTACAATGCGGGTGTGAACATTTTTGATTCAGGGTTTGAGTGCGATTGGTAGGGTTGCATCTTCAAACAGTCGTAAGAATTTTGTTCACATAGAGTACTGATACCCGAACTCTACTGATAAATTGTGAGGATGGTTTCAGGAAGGCAAGATTAAGTACTTTTTCCATTGACAATTTTTTATGTTAGGTGCCTCACTAACGTGCTAATGATGAGTGAAGTGTAAACGTAAGTACTGATAAAAAGGTTATCGTATTTACTCGAATATAACTTGCAATTTTCCCCCAGAAATTCGGGTTAAAAAATCAGGGTGCGAGATATGTGCGGCGACTCTAGGAAACTAAAATTGTTCAGAAAAAAATGTTAAATTGATCTCCATGAATTTAAAAAATTTGCAAGAATCGCCTATTCGCTGTCGCTACTTTGTCTCTAAAGTGGGTTCGCCGTACACATCGTTAAGCTCGCCGTCAACTCAAATAGGGTCAAGAGGTTCGTGAGTGGGTGCCTCACCATTTGTTACCTAATCCGGTAATTCCTAAAACCGGTCGTAAAAACGCTGACTATCCATTTCTTTCACTCACTTATTTTTTTTCCATGTGCGAGATATATGCAATATTTTGTCTTTTTTTCTCTTGAAGAAAAATTAGGGTTCGAGATATGAGCGAGGGCGAGTTATATTTGAGTAAATACGATAGTTGTTGATAGTGCAATAGTTTGTGCACACCTGTGTTTAAACACTTTTTTTGAGAGTATCTTTATAAATGCAAGTATGTGCCTTTCATTCCCTGAAGCTAATTTGGACAATCTAGTGTGTAGGTACCTCTGTATTTGCACAATGTTTAGGAGGAGTGTTTGGTAATTTGGGTGTGTGATGTATTTATATCAGGATATAAATATTTATTTGATAATTGTGGAGATAGACATAGCCTTGGACGTGTATACAGGTGTTTTTATTTTTATTTTTGGAAGGTATTGAAATAGTATTTTTGCTGAATGTAATTAAGCCAGTAATTTCAGATTATGCATTTTTCATTGTTGTAGGTAAACGATTTGTAAGATTTTGTGGAGAACGTGAACAGCTTTGTTACTTTTTAAAAGTTTAAGCTCTTTAGACAAAAGATGAATTTGTCTGCAAAAGAAACTGCCACTTTTAAAATATTTGTGTGACAGACATAACATATAAAATCCCTAATAGATTTGAAGAAAATGATGTGACTAATAGATAGCTAACTTAATGGAACGCCCTTCCATTTTTCGACAGATGCTCCCAGAATGCATCACAGTTTGTTGGAACTGCTGCACCATCTGCTGTAACCTTCCCACAGTTTCGCTATCGAAAGTAGATCGAGTGATTGCAGGGGCCAAGTCATCATTTGAATGCCTTTTTTTTTTCCTTGCACTTCAAATAGATCTGACACAGGAGATGACAATGCTTTGGGTTGTTGTCCTGTTGATTTTGCTTACAGGTGCAGACTTTTGTGCACTGGGGTATTTTTATATTCAGTTTAAAGTAACAATGTCACAAACTACAATATGGAAGAATGATGATTATATATGGAACTGGGTATCAAAAGATTTTGTAAATAAGAACCATTTTCTTGCATGAGTTTTATTGTGAAATGTTTGAAATTAAGCTTTTTGATGTTGAAAGATCATTTTCAGCAATGTAGTAGCACAAAATAAACTGCTGAAAATTGAATTGTAAACTTATCAGACTACTGTATTGTGGTAAGTGCTATATTTCATTGAATACATTGTGAATTACATTATCGTGACTGTTCATAGTACACAAGTTTTGTGATAAGCAAACCTAACTACCTACATTTTGTATGGTTTTCTCTTTACACTTTGTGCAGCAACATATCAGGCTAATTACAGGGTAGGTGTAAACACGCATAAATGTTTTTAGACACAAAACAGTCGAACCTGTCTATTTCGAACTTGTTTCATTCAAATTTGTGGTTGGTTCGAAGTTTTATCTCTGTTCCTTGACATTTGTATTAACACGTTGTAAAAAAATCATGTGTAATTCGAACTATTTTTCAGAAATATTCGTCAAAGTTTGAACGTAAATCAAGTAACTTGAATCAAGCCAGCTGTTTTGTTACGATGTAAGTGTTCGGTGATCGTAACTACTGTTCCAATTTCTTGGAATGGATAACGCGAGATCAGAATGTAGACCCTTCTGCTTCGAATTAGACAGGTTTGACTGTACTTGTTTTACACAGGGATTGACATTAGACTTACATTTTGTTTCATTAATTTTCAGTGATTTTATCCATGGTATTGTTGTTATTAATTTCAGGTCTGTGGATAAACATAAGTTTTTTCAAAATATCAAGTATCCAAGGTATTAAAGTAAATCCAAAATATTTAGTTTTGTTTGATACGAGTCGGAATTGAAACCTCAGCGTGAACAGTAAAACGTATTTCATACGATAACAGTTAAACTAAAACTAAACTTCGCGACCATTTTTAGAATCTAAAACCACTGAATGTTTTCACGTGAGTTCCAAGAATGAAACGCAGGTATTGTATTTGTAAACCATAACTGCCTCCTGATTTTGGATTGGTTTCATACCAGGATGGGCTAATGCAGAAAGTTTCGTTTCCACTTGTTCTACTGGAAAGAAAATAAAGAATGGAAATACTATTTGTCGCTTGAGTTTCAATGTCAATCCTTGGTTGTACATGATAATGTTGTTCGTGTATACAGAGCAATTAGTATTGGAATAGTGCAAAAATGTATTTTATGCAAAACAGAGTTTGTGTGTAAATAAGTATACTACATTAATTATATATATCACATGCTATGTGGGCCATGTATTTAAGGTAGTACATAAATGTATTTTTTGATGTATTTACTGTGAATTAAATGTGTTGCAATGTAATGAGTGATACAACTATACCGATCAGCAGTATATAGAATGTGATTTTTGAAAATTCTGTGCATATCTTAGGATAAGTAGGAAGGTGCAGTATTTTTAAGTGAATTATTAAAAACGGCATAGAACCAGATGTGTGATCCGTGCTTATTGCCAAAACAGATGAATAGTGCCACATCATATTGAACATTCTGATGCGATACCTATTTTCTACACCAGGCTTGTTTTGTTAGTGTAGCAGTTAAGGTGGGCAGTGTACTCAAGTGGCAATATTAGTGGATGTAGTTACAAGCTCAAATGATGTCTTTAAAAAAAAATCCACTGCTGTGTTGCAAGATGTATTTTTTGTAGTCTTGTGCATTTATTTCTTGATGGCAAATCAAAAATAATTTATTTCCTCAACGTGTACCTTTGAAAGAAAATACAACAGGAAACTTTTCTGTGATTTCAGCGTTTAATACGACATTGAAAAATATATGCTTGCCGTAACAACGAAAACTGTATTGCTGTGTTTTTTTTAGTTGGAACAAAATAGAAAATACAAGTAATATTGGCACTTCCCGAATTATGGCCAATCAAATTTTTTGGAAGTGTTTCTTCAATTGGTCTATTTAAGTAATAACTTAATGAAGTTAAAGATTTAATTTGCATTACAGAATGGGCAAAAGGTTGGACAAAAAAAAAAAACTTTTTATATTGTACCCGGTATATCTAACGTGCACAGGGGCAGCGGAACGTGTTCGTCATAAGGGGGTCAAGCAGCTACCAGAAGTGTATTTTATTATAACTATAAGGTGCCTGGGGGTTGTGGGGACCCCCAGGCTAGAAATTTTGTTGAATCTGGGTCACATTTTCCTGATGTATTGTGTAGTTTTATTATAAAATTCATTAAATACAACTTTGTTTTTCAGAACTTGTTCCAAAATAGCATTACAATTTTTTTTTCAAATCAATATTTCAACATTTTACCAAAGAATAAAATCGTCTTATTTTTAAT
>KZ871734.1:38045-48998 GCA_003456935.1 Machilis hrabei | reverse complement strand
TGCCACCTACAACTTCCATGTCTATGGACCTCTGAACATGCTTCTGGTTGGTGGACATTTCAACTCGGACGACTGAAACGAAGGAAATGGTTCGTCGTTTGCTACGTTACCAATCACCAGAGTTCTGTACCGAAGACTGATACAGTGTTGGGATAAGTGCAGTGACTATGTGTTTGNATTNTGGCNAATAAAAATAGNTGCAAACACTTTGTGACAAGCCNTCACATACNTACGATTTCCAACACAACTTACTTGCGTCTGTGCATTTCCTTTGTTACCACAGGTGTCTCTGCACGTTCCTTCGTNGCATCCCAGATCATCGTCCGAAGCTTNTCTAGAGCATCTGCGAGATTTAGTTGTTGAGATCTTGTGCGGTCTGACTTGGACACAAGAAATCCTTCTTTTGTTAATGCATTCTTATACTGGAAACGAGAGAAAAAAACATGTTTATTTCGTAAACACAACAGACTAGTTTTGTGGAAAAAGCAGTGGCTAGGCATGAACCTTCAAAATGAAATACTGTACTATATTTAGAGTCAGCACTATCCAGCTCACGAACTTGGTAGAAGTATTAATTTTAAATTTCATTCTCAGATAATTATTAATGAAAGATGTTTAAATTTTTACTGAGAAAAGTTGTCTCCCTCAGCGGGGATTGAACCCAGGACCTGTGGAACCTACTCTCCAGCTCATGTTAGCGATGTTATCACGCCTTAGACCTCTCAGCCAGAAAAAATTCTGATCTCGACTACAGGTCCTGAGTTCGATCCCAGCTGAGGGAGACAAATTTTCTCAGTAAAAAAAATTGAAACATCTTTCATTAGGTAGAAGTGTGTTTGTTAAAAATACACCGATTTAATTAGTTCTGTTGAAGTAACATGCAATCACCTTTACAAGCATGATAGTACATACTCTGTACCACGTAACAGTTACGGTTAAGTCACTGAACTGAAGTCAAATCTGTTGATATAAGAATTCTATCAGTGAACTCACAGAAAATTATATTGAGTTTTGGAGCAATGCAGTGCAGACTCATAATGTACACCAGAAATAAAAAAAAATTAAAATAATAAACACTATCATGTAGTTCTTTAAAATGTTGCAAGATGAAGACATATATTGTGTTATTATAAGGAAGACAGTTTTAATTACCTCCAAAATCACACACACACAAACACATGAAATAGAATGCTTGACACTCAACACAATTCAAAATATAGTCTGACTGGCTTAGTGCCATATTCTTTGGGCTAGCTAGGCTACCTGCAAAGCCCAGTCAAAATGGGGGAAATAAAAAATAAAAAAATCAAATATTCCACGTGTCAAATATACGAAGGTGGTCCAGAAAGTAAAGAACGTTTTGGCATAACTTAACAAAAACGAAAGATATCAACACAAAACTTAATATACAGAGTCACAGTACCTTACTCTATTTTTCAACNTAGTCGCCATAGCTGTCAAGCCACTTATTGTAACGTGAGACTAATTTTTCAATGCCGATGTCATACTCTTCTAGCACCAAAGATTTGAGCCAGGATGTAACTTCTTGTTTGTGGTCTTCATCTTTTGCGAACTGTTTTCCACCCAAACATTCCTTTAGTTTCGGAAACAAGTGAAAATCACTCGGTGCCAAGTCAGGGCTGTAAGGAGGATGTCCCAAAAATGTCCCGCAGTGGGTGGGGGTTCGGCGCCAGGCGTGGTGCGCAATCGTTCCTGGCTCAAATCTTTGGCGGTAGAAGAGTATGACATCGGCATTGAAAAATTGGTCTCACGTTACAATAAGTGCCTTGAAATCTATGACGACTACGTTAAAAAATAGAGTAAGGTACCGTGACTTTGTATATTAAATTTTGTGTTGATATCTTTCGTTTTTGTTAAGTTATGCCAAAACGTTCTTTACTTTCTGGACCACCTTCATAAAAACATCAAAATTGAAGTCCTGGGTCTTAAAGGATAGAATGCAGAGGGAACGGCCAGAGACAAATTTCACACCTTGTATGCGATAGCCGCACCACAATTGATACGGTGGAGGGATGTGCAGCGNGGACAGGCGAACAACAGCTNNCTGGCTTTGCAGTTGGGAGAGGTAGCTTACCTTGGCTGTTTGGCTGTATTTGGGAGTTTGCAGCATCTTATATTTGTGGGTTGTGTTGTGAGTTGTGATACACTAATCAATAATAATAATCTAAATTATGCTTTGGCTAACTCTTTTATAAAAATAAATCTGTGGTTTGCTTCACAAAAATCATTGACATTTGTGACTTTGTTAGATTGTTGTTACTTTGNACAATTTTGTAAACNATTTCCAGACTATTTATTTTCATCACTAAAGGATCCGTATGCAGCACATTTTGACACTGTGCTTCAAAAATAAACCGAAAAGGGTTGTATTCTCTTGAAGAATATAAGAAACAATCGGTGAGCGACATGATTCGACATTTTAAGTTTAATAATTTCGTTTAAGTGTATAAATTGGCAGAACTTGTTTTAACATTTCCATCAACCACCTCAGTAATAAATGAAGTTTTTCAGCATTAAAATGAATTAAAACCTATCTGAGAGCTGAAGAAAGACATTTTTGCTTAAGCAGCTTGGGCATGTTATCCATATAAAAATATATTCTTTTACGTATGAAGAAATACTCGGAAGATACGTTTTATGAAGCTGTTACCCGAAAATTCACTCAAATGGAAAGACGTTTAGAGTTCACCTACAAATAAAGTCTACAGTAAATGTATGTTAAACATGTATGTTATTAGATCACATTTTTTTGTTTTAATAATCCCGACTACAATGAATAATGATTATTATTTAATTTTTCACACATAAGCAACATTGTTTCAAAAACATTGCTTTCTTTTAATTAACATTATAGAGCGAGTGATAGTTACTAAGTCATTGCTAGCTATCAAAATTCTTATTATTTAATAAAAAAACGACTTATAAACACCTGCCTTCGGTGCCATTTCTTCCTTTACCAATTGCAGGNTGAGATAGCCCGTTTCAAAGACACACGATACGCCACTGCATTAGCTATACTATACTTGCAATATTTAGACATATGTCTCTACTCTCTGCATCAGGCATCTTGAAATCACTANANAGCATTGCTGAGAGAAGTCACAAGACGATCTGGAAAATCACCTCCATAACACAAAGAGTAGAATTCAGAGAAACAAAAAATCATGGAGTCTGCCTTCATTGCACTTTCAGATGGTAAAATCAGTAAACCTAGTATATAGGCCTACTTAAAACCCACATGCATCCCCACAGTGAACATATAGAGTAAGAGTAGCCGAGTGACAACATACTCCATCATGGCTTGTGAGTTCAAATCCCATAAAGTGGACAGAAAATTGCAAAAATTCTCAGCAGCGATTTCAAGACTTCAGTAGAAATATATATTGAGTCATAGCAGGTAGATATAGATTATTCCAGAAATTGATCCAGGCCATAATGCAAAAAAGTTGGAAAAAAGACAATATTTCCTTACCTGTGTCCGTTAGATTATATTTCGGCTGGAAATAGCAGAAATAATCTTTGTCATTTTGTTTAAAAACGATTAAAAACCATAAAAACATTCACAAACCTAATTGAGATTGCTGTACATGATAGGGGCCCCTCGTAATGACTCTTACGAGGGGCCCCTATCATGTACAGCAATCTCAATTAGGTTTGTGAACGTTTTTATGGTTTTTAATCGTTTTTAAACAAAATGACAAAGATTATTTCTGCTAGTTTTTCGCCGACAAACCAAACTCAAGTGATGTAAGTCAAGAGACAGCCAGTGAACTCCTGAAGAAGGCTGGAGTGTTTCCAGCCGAAATATAATCTAACGGACACAGGTAAGGAAATATTGTCTTTTTTTCCAACTTTTTTGCATAGCAGGTAGAGCTAACCAGATAATGGATAATGCTCAACTCATTGCCAGTGGTGTAGACGTTAATCAACTATTGTCCAAAACATTTACATTAGAAACTCTTCATTGTTTGCAAACGACTAGCAGAAAATAAAGCATGTAAATAAACTGAGGGCTATTTCACACATCCTTAATGAGCCAAGTCGAAAACCCTAGCAACGTGGCTGTTTCCATGAGCAGATAACCGGTACAACAATAAAGAATTTTTTGTTAACACATTTTCGGCATTTGATGTGTTTTGTGGTAAATAGCCGTTGCGTGTACTGGTAACATTTGAAAAATTAATTTAGAAGACTGATCCACATAGCATCAGGTATGTATCATGGAACAGTTCCAGTAATGTCATTTTAATTAAAATAATATATGATATGCATCTATAATTGTTCTGGTTGGTTACCATGCATCTCAGTCATTACTGTACAGTAACCNTATATCCTAAGAAGAGGCTAAAAGTGGATGGACCCCTTTTGGTTTCCAGAAATTCAGGCTACCTTTGTTAAAATGCAGTCAAACCTTTGAGCTTATTTTCAGACAAGCCTTGCTGAATTGCAGCAGGCCTGGCTGACTGCTCAACAACTCTGTTTGTCTTCTTGTCACTTAAAACAACAAACACTAACGAGTCTTGCCCAAACTTACGAATACTAGCATTTTGTCCTTGACTGGCTGAGGCAACCAAGACGCTGAAGCAACGTGAAATCGTACATCGACTTTTGAGTTCACTTTGTTGACATTTTGTCCTCCTGGTCCTGAACTTCTGCTGTAAGTCACCTCTACTTGATCTGGTAGGGAGAAACAACTCTCATGAAACACTTGCTAAATGAATTAGATACACATTTTTTTAAAGTGATTTACGTACCAAAAGGTATATAGCCACAAAATTTGCCATCTTTATTTTCAGGTATCTGAAAAAAAAAAACTATAACCAATTATAAACATGGTACATGAAGTACCCAACTTGGTGTAGCCCTACGTTCATATAAATATAACTTTTATATGGGTAAACTTCTCTAGCAGAACTTGGAAAAGTGTGTATTTAAATGTCAATTACGAGGGTTATTTTTTTTTCAAGGTCTGATCGGTCACGAAACAAAAACCTACGCAAAACTCGGATGAACCTTTACGCATATGTGTTGCGCAGCGTCTCTAGTATGGCCTTCAATCACGCCGCGTCACTTCGTTTAGTTCTGAACACGCAGCTAGCACGTAAACATGTCTACAACAATAGCATCTCCCGCCAAGTGTGAAGTGCGTGCGGTAATTCATTGGGAAGTGTTTGATCACCCACCATACAGCCCGGACTTGGCTCCATCCGATTTTCACCTCTTTGCTCACATGAAACGCTGGCTAGGAGGACAATATTTTGGCACAGACATCGAGCTGCAGACCAGCGTAGAAACATGGCTGAAAACACAGGCGGCTCCGTTCTATGACGAGGGTATTGGAAAGTTGGTACCACGCTACGACAAATGTCTAAATAGGAGTGGCGACTATGTAGAGAAATAGCATAACTATGTAAGTACTTGTTACAAATAATAAAAAAAAAATTATTTTCTCAGTGGTTTTAATTTCGTGACCGATCAGACCTTGAAAAAAAATAACCCTCGTATTTGGTTAAAAATTCACCAATGGAGATGGGAATAATACATTTACTGAGTAAAGATATCAATTAAAACTTTAAAATTATCTTCAGTGCTGCACCTATGACCTTGCAGATGATTTGCAGAGATAAGCATTACCCTACTAAAAATCCCCTGAAACATGATTCTGTTCAATTTGTTTTATTTGGCAACCCTATTGTGAGTTTAAATGCAATTTTCTTTACGTACCTACAGGTACTTGCAAATACAGTTTTTTTTTGTTCTCAAAGTCAATAAATATAACTAAATTAACATTTACGGTGCCTCTGGATATACCGTAGCAAATTCCATTAGTTTTCTTCTTCTCCTTCATCTTATACTTGCATTTTGGATGTTATCAGTCTGCCTCAGCCTTTGTGCTTGGCAATACAGGCTGGTGAGTACAATATTATTACTGAAAGGGGATTGGCTGCCTTCCCCAGTGAAATCAGGAGTCGTGACAAAAACATGAATGATGACCATGTCTGATTCCAATACAATCGCTCGCTGACAGGAAGTTGAATGCTAGGTAACAACTATCCTAACTTCGGACTCATAATCCACTGTACAATGACCAACACTCACTTTCTTTGTCCATCTAGCAACAGTGCTTAAGATATTGTGTAGACACCTCAGTTGCTATCTCAGTATAACTCGACACATCATGTACAAAATATCGCAAAGTGGAAATGTTTAAGCAGTTAAGAAACANGTAAACGTAGTGGGGAATGTAGTAGAATACCAATTCAGCACTCAGTGTCTTGCTAGATCTGGATGTGTAGCGTGCAATGTAGAAGTATTAATATCTTAGGAAAATAAGAGATGTTGTCGAAAGGAACGGGCCAGCAACAGTGCTTAAGATATTGTGTAGACACCTCAGTTGCTATCTCANTATAAATCGACACATCATGTACAAAATATCGCAAAGTGGAAATGTTTAAGCAGTTAAGAAACAGACAATCTAGTTACACCCCAGAATGCATAACAACGTGTTTAAAGTATGCCAGAACAACTCAAACTCTTCACTTTATAAAAGCATATTCAATGTAGGGGACAGACATGGGCACTTTCCGTTCCACTTTCTCATGTAATGCCATTCTGTTTTGTAACTACTAGTAACTTATGAGACAATGTGTAATGCAACAGAATGGAATGGAACGAGACTTTGTGAATTTAAGGATGTAATGCAGCAGAACGTAACAACACCTTAGCAATACCTATAAGTTTGGAAAGTAACGACTTCTAAATTATGACAATGTGTAACGGAGCAGAATGCAACGAGACTTTGTGAATCTAAGGAAGTAATGGAGTGGGACATAACAACACCTTAAGAATCTAATTTTGAAAAGTGGCATAACTTAATGACTGGTAACTTATGATAATGTGTGAGCTGAGCATAACTTAACAATACTTTGAGTTTTTATGTGGGTAATGGAGGCTAATGTAACATTACATTAAAAGTGTGTAATAATGTGTCGCATAATGGTGCAGAAAGAAATAAGTTTTGTATCAGAGTGTTCCGTAACAATATTTTTTATATTTAAACAGTGTGACAGAGGTAAAGTAATGATACACTAAACATTATTATTTGTAACGGAGCGTAATGTAACAATATTTTCAGAGTTTAAATTATGTTGGATACTGGAACAGGCTTCCATATTATATGAAAAAAAGGACAATTTACCTTGTTTCAGAATTAAAGTAAGTAACGGAGCAGAACGTAAAGATAGGCCTACACTGAGAATTAACCTGTGTTGTGGAATGTAACAATACATTGAGAATTAACCTGTGTAGCCGTAACTTAAAGTATGTACCAGGTAACAGTGGAAAGTAACAATACCTGGTACCTTAACAATTTTAATTTGTAGGCCCCTAACAGAAATTACAGACATAATGATTTATTTACAATTTGGATGTGTAACAGAACAACAAATTTAAGTTTGTAATGGATGATTCCTGGTTGGTAATTAAAACCACGACTAAGGCTATTTCCCAAGTGGCAAGGCGCATATGNCATCATGATTTTGGTACGGAAATATTGGAGGTGGCGTCATAAAATAGGCCATCTCATCATGTAGGCCTACCGGTACTATCATATGATGTAGGGCCTATGTGACTTTTTACTATTTTGTGAGGAATTGTCTTGAGCTTTCGAAAGGCACAGTTTACTTGATGTAGCCTGTAGAACAATCATTCAAGGAAGTAGATTTCGTAAGACTATACACTACAGGTACCTTGCACTATCAGGCCGTAGCCTACCTGTTTTTTTCTAAGTCCTTCCTTTACCTAACCTAACCAAAATTAATTTGAATAACCTCTTCATAACCTAACCAACCTCTCTTTGAAATTAGCAGTGTCAGGCCGCACACCTATTATTTTTAATTCTGCCATTTTTCACAAACTTAATTAAGTGCGGCCTGATAGTGCAGTAAGTAGGCCTACCTTAAGTATTTGGCACGTCCTGTGAGTTCACGAAAATTTAACAACACTAGAAATTCAGACTAGCCTATGATGTCNGATCACGTAACATTTCAAATANNNCNTAGTTGATGCCGCCTGCGCCGCGCTGCTCAGCTTAAGTGAAAAACTAAATGGAAGGCTGATAAAAGTTCCTATTTCCGAAAGTAATGGAACATAGCATAGCAGGCCCTAATATAAAATTTAATAGGAATGAGTGGAACAGGTCCAGAAAACAAAATATGAAGAGGAATGGCATAGAACACTGATAAAAGTGACCTTGTCCTTATGCAACGGAACGCACTAAAGCAGAAGTAGCCTAGCTTTGGTGAGGAGACGGAAGAGGCCATGGGGATTAAAGTTGTGGTGTGGGCTGGAACGGAACAAGCCAAGGTAAAACCAGACCTGACCAGGAATGGAACGGATCTGTTCACGAGAAAACGAGAGATGGTGAGGAATGGAACGAGTTTACACGAAACAAGATCTGCCAATCAATATGGATTGGAACAGGTCATGAGGGAATGAGAGATGGTAAGGACCAGAACGGGACAAGATCTGACAAGAGATGGAACGGAAGGCGTCGTTAGGAAAATAAGAGATGTTGTCGAAAGGAACGGGCCAAGGGAAAACAAGACAAGATGAGGAATGGAACGAATCGGGTCCTGAGTAAACGAGATATTAGTGAGGAATATAANGAGCTGAAGGGAAATAAGACCTGAAGAGCAATGTAACAGAATGGGTAGGCTAATGAGGAAACGAGGGATGGTGAGGAAAGAACCAGAATGAGCTGAGGGGAAACAAGACCCGATGAGGAACGGAACGGGGCGTTGGAAAAGGAGAGGTGGTGTGGAACGAAACAAAACGCTGACAATAGTGCCCATGTCTGGTAGGGGGTTTGTGAGTGTAAGGTATTTATTACCCAAGTACAAATATACTTGCCTTTGGTGTCTGTATAATCGACAAACTACTCTTCGGATATATGTAGCTAAGGCTGTATGCACTTTTGAAAGATGATAACAAACGCTTGTAACAACATACGTTGTATAGAAAATATAATTTCCNAGGACGTAACATACTGTGCATCACTCGCGCCGCCATTTTTGTTTTACTTTTCTTTCAAGGCGCTTTCGTTACTCAATTGTTGTTGTCAATGTCAACTAACCAAGGAAGCGAAGATTCCCGCAAAAAATAATTTGAAAAAAATCTTGGTTACGTCTAAATTTCCGAGTAAAAAGGTAAGAAAATCAATATATTCAACCTTATACAAGTTTAATTTCTCATTTTTAATATTGCCAATAGTTTAATGTANTCAGTGCGTGTTTTCTTTAGTCACTGTTCTTTATGTTACTTTCATGCCGTAATGGTACTCGGACGTGACCAGTCCGCGAACACATTTTGTATTCAGTAATGTATAAATTGGGATATTAAATTGATACCTTTTGTGTCTTCCTAGTTAAACAGTTTCTGGTTTACACCGACTAAGAAATCAAACGAAGAGAAACATGGCAGAAGGAAAGGTTGACGAGAAGACCTTAAACGAGGCCTACGGCGTTGATCTAATGATGGCAAAAACGTTGCTACGGAACCTGAATCAGAAAGGTATGCACTTGATCTATACTCGATTAGTAAGAANTATCGTTTTGTAGTTTCAGTTATCAGAATATCTTTAAAATATTGTCAGGCAATTGTAAACGGCTCAAATATGTATATTTACACCGCGAGCCTCTATTGCAAAAGTGTATTGTATGAGCATTTTTTTTTTTGGCTCTCTAACATTACGCTACACCAATGGTTTGGGTTAGGTTAGGTGGCTAAAGTACACTATGTTCGGTCAGCTTGATTAACTTAGGTAAATTGAACCAGTACAGCATTGTCTTCTCAATCGATTGAGAACTCATTTTTCNAATAAATTTTACTNTGCTATCCCCCGGCTTTCGGCCGGAAACCTTAACTGGGCCTTTGCTAACACAGTTCTTTTGCTAAAACAGAACTTTCGCTAGACTTTTATTTTAATAATAGGTATCATTTTTGTGTCAGGCATAACTCAATTTATCAAAGTGACCGAACATAGTGTACTTCACCCGGTTAGGTTAGGTACGAGTTATGTAATAGTCTGTAAACCTTGGGTACTAGGCAGCAGTGCCCCCAAAAGGCACCACGTGAATAGGCATCCTTATATATATATTTAAAAAAAACACCAAAGTATTCTTCTGTAGGCATCAAATTACCTTTTCGTCATAAAAGACCACAAAATAATATACATCTGCTTGTATTTTTTNATTTTGGCATGCTTTTTGAGAATTCAGTGCACTGTGAAATCGTGATGATATTCAGCACTGCGGAAGTATCACATTTAAGCGATTAGCGGCACACCTTTAGTGACATTATAGTCAAAAGTAGTCTTTTGAACGCGAACGAACAGTATATATTTTAAGAGAAGAAACTGAGTCAGCATTTCATAACATGCTGAGCTTATTTTTTAGCTAAACGTATTTATCTGTGATAATAAATTGGGTGAAAAATTACTCCGCCCCATATCCCACGGGAAAAAAACAGTTTGCCATATCTGAACTGCATCAGCATTAAGACGTGTAATGTAGATGTTCCAGTTAAAATAAGACAGCAGAAGCTGTAGAGTTTGCATATTATTAAAGATATATAAGGTACAGTTTAATCGACCGCCAGGTTGTGTGGAAAACCGAACCAGAGTTGATCATAGCAGGACGACTTCTGCGCTAAACTCCCTGCTTTTGCATCAATCAAAATTCCTCCCAGTCACAGACGAGGATTTATGGTGAAGCTTGTTACTTGTAAACGTAGTGGGGAATGTAGTAGAATACCAATTCAGCACTCAGTGTCTTGCTAGATCTGGATGTGTAGCGTGCAATGTAGAAGTATTAATATCCCGACGTGCAGATAAGCTTCGTTTGCGAGGGTCTCACAAGCTTCAAACACTGTGGG